>CM063312.1:375100-526454 GCA_032173965.1 Sitta carolinensis
TGTCCCCTGTTTATCTCTCATTGTCCCTAAGCCAAATTCCCCCCTGATTCCGCCCCCTCCAAAAGCTGCTCGACCCCGGACCCCGGGGGGCTTTTGATGGCAGCTTTGCTAGAACCAAGATCATCTCGACCATGAAATAAATAAACTTTTCCTAAACTCCAAGCTAAAGTTTCCCTCTCTTTGGACTCCTGTGACGTAGATAGAAACACACAGTAACACACAACAGGTGTTCAGGCAGAGAAGAAGAAAGGAAGAAGATTATATTTTATAGTTGACCTCGTATATATAAGTTTCTGGAGAGTGATCAGAGATTGGACAGAGAGGTTACCACCTCTCCATCTTCACTGGTCACTTGAGAAGTCCATCAGGTGATTGATATCTTTTACAAAGGAATGCAAACATGATTCTTGTTTATCTTACAATTCATGAGAACTGACTCCACGATACTAAAACAAACCAGAAAAGTTATTTTCAGGGACAACAGACTCCTGCTAATCGTCGCCTGCAGCTTAATAAGACTGTCCAGAACCCCTGAAGAAACGGCTGGACAATTGAACTCGTTGTTCTAACCACGAAGCTAAGGCTGTCTGGGACAGACTCTGACCAGACCCAGCGCATCTCCTCGCTGCACCGAGCTGTCCAAATTCATGCACACAACAAAAGCAGTCCTGTCTTTTGCACTAAGAGAGATCTTTTTGGGGAATTCCGAGGACAGAGCCCTCAAAGGAGCGTGGGGTGCTTTTCACCAGGGGGTGTGCAGTGTGCAGGAAATTCGAGTCGCCCCCTTTGCTTCCTAGACACTGCTCACTGATTTTACTGATTGTAAACATCTAGAGGATGGATTGATCCACGGTATGGCTCGTGAAAAACAGCCTCTAGATCAGAAACATAATTACCAAGATTTTTTTTTTTTTTTTTTTTTTTTTTTTTTTTTTGGTGAATCGCACATTCAAATAAAATCTGACAGATTTGATGAAATTTATTTTACTGTAACCCTTCAAAGATGAACTGAAAGCTTCTTGGATCGTTTGAAAACACACTTATGGGTCTCTGCATAGTTCAGGTGCATGTGGAAACCTTCTTTTAGTGTTCAAAGAAATACATGAGGGGAAAGGGAAGAAAGTGTGCATATTTCCCTGTACAAAGACTCCACACAGTCCTTCCAGAAACACCTCAAGTGCAGCCATTTGTCTGTGAAAACTGGATTTACACATTCTCCTAGCACTGGAATTCCTTTGCTGAGAGCACAAAGTACCCAGGAACTGCAGGCTCATCTTGCCCCAGCATGCAGCTTCCCTCCCACTCACAGAAAAGGGGTTTGCTGCCATTTCAGGAGTCCTGCTGCTCTTACCTGCAGCACCTTGGGATTTTAGGGGAGGTACAAAGCACACTGGAAGAGGGAGGAAATCCAGTGCCCTCCACCAACAAGAAGAATAAAACCAAGCTGAACTCTGCCAGCTTTTTTGCTGATAATTACACCAAGGTGTAGAATTGTTGTGACAAAAAACGAGGTCAAACTTCAAGGAATCACATCAAAGACCTGAGGAATTTTAAAATGGAAAATTAAATGTTTCCAGTTCACTACCCAGACACTCATTTCTAACACAGTAAAAATGCAGTACTGACAGGAATACTTTAAGAACCCATGCACTGCAGTACAGTACTTAACCCAGCCTGAAATCTAAGACAGGTAGAATCACCTTTTTATCCAGGACAATAAAGCAAAGAACTCGCACACACAATAAAATCCTTCTCTGCAGGATTTACTGGCAGAAATCATCCACAAGGGTGACCAAAAGAAAACTTTGAACACTTTCAATTTATATGTGCAGTTCAAAACGTTCCTGCTGCACTACAGAGAAGCAAATCTTTCAGGAGAGTCACCTCTACCATGCAAGGTCACAGTAAAATATGACACACATTTTTCCAACTCGGTATTTATGCAGGGGGCAGAACGGACAGGGAAGGGGAAAAAGGAATCATTCCCTAATTGCAAGGCATTGCCAGCACAAGAGCGGGTTAAGGTAACAAAAACCCAAATGCCAGTAACTTGAGCTGAACAAGAGCAACTAGAGACAACTGCCTGAACAATTCCATAGGGCTGGAATTCACATCTGTGACAGCTCCGAGCTGGAAGAGGCACAGGTTTTGCTGTGATCAGAAATACTGCAAAAACAGACACAGATTGTTGTAATGAAGACCCTGAGAAACTACACTGAGGATGGATCAGAGCTCCTGGCTGCACTTATGATGTCAGTTATCACAGGGTGACAAATTTAGATTTTTGGTATTTTTAGTACGGTAAGTAGATGAAGACAAGCTGGGGGATCCTTGTTGTGTTTAGGTTTCTTTCTCCTTCTCTCCCTCTGTCATTTTCTGCAGTGTTCGGGGCACAGAACGATTGGTCACAATTTGCTGCAGTTTACAGCCACGTGAATAGAAGTCAAGTTAGGTTTTAGTAACAAAAATAGAAATGATGGACTTGGTGATAATTGGGTGAATTCTCTTTAAAAGATCCTGGATCCCTTTTGCTCGGGGCCTTTTTTGGTCTCTGTTCTCCTGCAGGCTTGGCCGGTGTAAAGCCTCGTGTGCTGAGATTGCTGATAAGAAAAGAGAAAGCAACCTGAAGAACAAGAACAACCAAGAGTCCATCCAGTCTGCTTCTTTCCTAAGAAGAACTTTGGCAAAGAAGCCTCCCTTTATCAGGGGAGAGACAGGTGGGGAAGAGAACTTTCCCCGGGGAGATTTTCACCGGCACCACTGTGTTGGAGAGGAAGAAACAAGAAAGTCCTTCCTGTAAATGTGACTCTTTAGCCAAAGATGCTGAGAATGCAGAAACTGGGAGAGGCATTGAAAGGAAAGCAGATTTTGTTTGAGTGTTTCTAGAACAGCTTTGGCTGACCAGGGGTCTTTCTCTCTTTGTTAGGAATGGAATTTACAGGCAGACACCCCAGAGCCAGAACAGCCCCTTCTTCCCTGGCCTGGCAGGAAATGCTCCGATGAGATTTAGAGATTAGAACGGAGTAAAACATGGGAATGGAGCGATTCCTACAGGATGTGTGTAAATGTAGAAAATTTGTATTTGATACTGGATTGGTTACTGAGAAAACAGAATATCCAACATAGAAAGAGATATAAGTCAGTGTAAAAGGAGAGCTCGCTCTCTCACTCTTATTCTTGCTCTTAGTCTTACTCTTGCTCTTACTCTTACTCTCTTGCTCTTACTCTCTTACTCCTACTCTCTTGCTCTTGCTCTTGCTCTTACTCTTACTCTCTTGCTCCTACTGTCTTACTCTTACTCTTACTCTTACTCTCTTACTCTTACTCTTACTCTTACTCTTACTCTTACTCTCTTACTCTCTTACTCTTACTCTTACTCTCTTACTCTTGCTCTCTTACTCTTACTCTTGCTCTTACTCTTTTGCTCTTACTTTCACTCTTACTCTCTTACTCCTACTCTCTTGCTCTTGATCTTGCTCTTACTCTCTTACTCTTACTCTCTTACTCCTACTCTTACTCCTACTCTCTTACTCTTACTCTTGCTCTTATTCTTGCTCATACTCTTACTCTCTTACTCTTGCTCTTGCTCTTACTCTCTTACTCTTACTCTTACTCTTACTCTCTTACTCTTGCTCTTACTCTCTTGCTCTTACTCCTACTCTTACTCCTACTCTCTTGCTCCTGCCCTTGCTCTCACTCCCTCACCCCGGGACTCTTTCTCACCCAGGCAGCTTCACCTGCACCAAGGGGAAGGATGCCCCAGACACCCGTGACTGTTTCCCTCCTTCTGCTTTCTTGGTAATGCCACAGTTGTTCGGTTTGCCTTGGTTATTAGCACGTGTTTTAAACGTTGGCTTTTTGCAAGTGTTAAGATGACTGTTCTATGGATAATTCCTTTTGCTGTAGTTTTAGGATTTAGGTGTATGTGGGAACCAGGAAATCCTTCTGACTGTCCTGGCAAGATTTATGAGTCACAAGAATTTCGATAGAATGATAATTAGCACGTCACACGGTGAAAAAGGAGAATTTTTGGATTTTAGAATGTGGGATCAGGGGGCAAAGCTGGAGGCAATGGGGTGTGTGCCTGAGCTTCTCCTTTGTCCTCTTGTTCTCCATCTGCTGTGGTGGTGTGGCACAGTTGGATTGGTCTGGAACAAAAGGACACTGTACAACACAGTGGATAGATACTGGAGAATTGTTATAAATAAAGCAAGAGATGACCATGACATGACTGTGGCCACAAGATGACCACGAGCATGAGATGACCATGACATGATTGTGGCCATGTGATGACCATGAGATGACCATGACATGATTGTCACCACAAGATGACCATGACCATGAGATAACCATGACATGATTGTGGCCATGAGATGACCACGAGCATGAGATGACCATGACATGATTGTGGCCATGTGATGACCATGAGATGACCATGACATGATTGTCACCACGAGATGACCATGAGCATGAGATAACCATGACATGATTGTGGCCATGAGATGACCACGAGCATGAGATGACCATGACATGATTGTGGCCATGAGATGACCATGACATGATTGTGGCCACGAGATGATCACGAGCATGAGATAACCATGACATGATTGTGGCCACGAGATGACCATGAGCATGAGATAACCATGACATGATTGTGGCCATGAGATGACCATGACATGATTTTCACCACAAGTTGACCATGACCATGACATGATTGTGGCCACGAGATGACCATGAGCATGAGATGACCTTGACATGATTGTGGCCAGGAGATGACCATGAGATGATCATGACATGATTGTGACCATGTGATGACCATGACATGATTTTGGCCATGAGTTGACCACAAGCATGAGTTGACCACGAGCATGAGATGACCATGACATGATGGTGACCATGTGATGACCATGACATGACTGTGGCCACGAGATGACCACAATCCTGAGAGGACTGTGACATGATTGTGGCCACAAGATGACCACGAGCATGAGATAACCATGACATGATTGTGGCCACGAGATGACCATGAGATGATCATGACATGATTGTGGCCACGAGATGACCACAAGATGACCATGACATGATTGTGGCCACGAGATGACCACAATCATGAGAGGACCGTGACATGATTATAACCATGAGATGACCACAAGACACCCATGACATGATTGTGGCCATTAGATGACCACGAGCATGAGAGGATCATGACATGATTGTGGCCATGAGATGACCATGAAATGACCATGACATGATTGTCACCAAGAGATGACCATGAGCATGAGATAACCATGACATGATTGTGGCCACAAGTTGACCATGAGCATGAGATGACCATGATATGATTGTTGACATGAGATGACCATGACATGATTGTGACCATGAGATGACCACAAGACACCCATGACATGATTGTGACCACGAGATGACCACGTGATGACCATGACATGATTGTGGCCACAAGATGACCACGAGATGACCATGACATGACTGTGGCCACGAGATGACCACAAGGATGAGATGACCATGACATGATTGTGGCCACGAGATGACCACGAGTATGAGAGGACCACGAGTATGAGATGACCAGGACATGACTGTGACCATGAGATGACCATGAGCATTAGATGACCATGACATGATTGTGGCCAGGAGGTGACCACGAACATGAGATGCCCGTGATAGGATTGCGACCACAAGATGACCATGAGCATGAGATGACCATGACATGATTGTGGCCATTTGATGACCATGAGATGACCATGACGTTATTGTGGCCACAAGATGACCACGAGCATGAGATTCCCATGATATGATTCCGACCACAAGATGACCAGGAGCATGAGATGACCATGAGATGTCCATGACATGATTGTGACCAGGAGCTGACCACGAGGTGACCATGACATGATTATGACCACGATATGCCCACGAGACAACCATGACATGATTGTGGCCAGGAGGTGACCATGGCATGACTTTGAACGCGAGTTGGCCACGCACATGAGATGACCATGACATGATTGTGGCCATGTGATGAACACAAGATGACCATGACATGATTGTGGCCAGGAGATGCCCACGCTCCCGAGATCACTGTGACCACTGGGGAGGTGGCCATGATGACATTGTGAGCACGAGGTGACCACAGACAGTTGAAAAAATTATCCTGATGGGAACCCAGGCTGTGTGTGCCAGTCCTGGCTGATCCCAGCTCCAGCCAGGGGCTCCAAAGCCCTGGCAGGGGGGTCACAGACCCTGGCAGGGGGGGTCACAGACCCTGGGTGGGGGTCACAGAGCCTGGCAGGGGGTCACAGACCCTGGGTTGGTCACAGACCCTGGCAGGGGGGTCACAGACCCTGGGTGGGTCACAGACCCTGGCAGGGGGGTCACAGACCCTGGGTGGGTCACAGACCCTGGCAGGGGGGTCACAGACCCTGGGTGGGGGGTCACAGACCCTGGGTGGGTCACAGACCCTGGCTGGGGGGTCACAGACCCTGGCAGGGGGGTCACAGACCCTGGGTGGTCACAGACCCTGGCAGGGGGGTCACAGACCCTGGGTGGGTCACAGACCCTGGCAGGGGTCAAGCCTGGTGGGTCACAGACCCTGGGTGGGGGGTCACAGACCCTGGCAGGGGTCAGACCTGGTGGGTCACAGACCCTGGGTGGGGGTCACAGACCCTGGCAGGGGGGTCACAGACCCTGGAGGGGCAACCCTGGTGTCACAGACCCTGGCAGGGGGGTCACAGACCCTGGGTTGGTCACAGACCCTGGCAGGGGGGTCACAGACCTGTGGGGCACAGACCCTGGCAGGGGGTCACAGACCCTGGCAGGGGGTCACAGACCCTGGGTTGGTCACAGACCCTGGCAGGGGGGTCACAGACCCTGGGTGGGTCACAGACCCTGGCAGGGGGGTCACAGACCCTGGGTGGGGGGTCACAGACCCTGGCAGGGGGGTCACAGACCCTGGGTTGGGGGGTCACTGACCCTGGAGGGGTCACAGACCCTGGGTGGGGTCACAGACCCTGGAACAAGGGAGAGCTTACCAGAACCCTTGAATGAAGAACTAAAAGGCACACAATTCTAGCTAGCATGATAGCAGGAATTATAGAGGGAAAAAGGGAATTTTGGGGGATTTTTACCATGGGGGCTTAGGGGGGGAGATGGAGGGATTTGGGCATTGTCCTGTGCTCCTTCCTTCTTCTTCCCAACCCCAGCTTTTGGTGATGGTGGCACTTGGGGATGGGAGTGGAATGGAACTGACACAGGAGAGAGGCACTGGATGATAACTGGAACAGGGAATTGGATCAGAACTGGAAATAATAACAGGGAATTGGATCAGAACTGGAACAGGGAATTGGATCAGAACTGGAAATAATAACAGGGAATGGGATCAGAACTGGAACAGGGAATTGGATCAGAACTGGAACAGGGAATTGGATCAGAACTGGAACAGGGAATTGGATCAGAGCTGTAAATAACAGGGAATGGGATCAGAACTGTAACAGGGAATGGGATCAGAACTAGAACAGGGAATTGGATCAGAGCTGTAAATAACAGGGATTTGGATCAGAACTGGAAATAACAGGGAATGGGATCAGAACTGGAAATAACTAACAGGGAATTGGATCCGAACTGGAACAGGGAATTGGATCCGAACTGGAACAGGGAATGGGATCAGAACTGGAACAGGGAATTGGATCCGAACTGGAACAGGGAATGGGATCAGAACTGGAACAGGGAATGGGATCAGAACTGGAACAGGGAATTGGATCAGAACTGGAACAGGGAATGGGATCAGAACTGGAACAGGGAATTGGATCCAAACTGGAAATAACAGGGAATTGGATCAGAGCTGTAAATAACAGGGAATTGGATCCGAACTGGAAATAACAGGGAATTGGATCCGAACTGGAAATAACAGGGAATTGGATCAGAACTGGAAATAACTAACAGGGAATTGGACCAGAGCTGGAAATAACAGGGAATTGGATCAGAACTGGAAATAACAGGGAATTGGATCCGAACTGGAAATAACAGGGAATTGGATCAGAACTGGAAATAACTAACAGGGAATTGGATCAGAGCTGGAAATAACTAACAGGGAATTGGATCAGAACTGGAACAGGGAATTGGATCAGAGCTGTAAATAACAGGGAATGGGATCAGAACTGTAACAGGGAATTGGATCCGAACTGGAACAGGGAATTGGATCAGAACACATAACACACAGTTAAGTGTCAGTGTAAAAAGAAGATTATTGTGTTGATTTTGATTTGCATAGATTTTGGAGAATAATTAGGGATTGGAGAATGAGGTTGTTGGGTTTTTTTTTTTCGATTTTATTGGTTAAATTGGAAGTTTATTAAATGTGGCTCTTCAGAGAGGATGTTGAAAATAAATCCTCGTTTATGTGATGATTTACGGCAAAATGCGCCCCTCAAATGTGAGCATTAAAAAGTGGAAACAAAAATTAAAGCAAACAATTTTTTTTAATTAAAATTTGAAAAAAAAATTAAAGCAACAAATGTGATTGGTGAAACAGTCAGGGACTCCTGGTAATTTCTAAAAATGGCAACTTAATCACCAATGGATTGGAAATTACGGAGTGAGAGACAGAGCAGGAATGGAATTGGGGTTATGGAATGGAAAATGGAATCTGTGTCATCAAATGGAATTAATGAGGCAGGGACAGAGCAATAATGGGATCTGTGTGATCAAATGAAATTAGTGATCAAATCAAATCAAATGGATCTCAGAAATCAGGAAGAGAAACCTTCCAGGCTGTCCCTGAGGTAAACAGCGCCCTTGGAATGCAGCTCCACGTGGAGAACAGCAGATGGACCACTGCTGTAAAACGCCAGCACTCAGGAGAGCCAGAGATAGAGATAAATATGATAGGAATGATAACAGAGTAAAAAACAATAGATAAAGTTATATATGTAATTTTATGTATTATTGTACAGATCATTAAATGTATAATTGTATATATAATTGTGTTTATAATTGTATATGTAATTGTATATATAATTATATATATAATTGTGTTTTATAATTGTATATATAGTTGTGTATATAATTGTATCTATTATTATAGATGTTATTATGTATATTATTATATATATCATTATGTATATTATGATATATATTACTTTATGGACTGCTCTATATTCTTATCTAAAATAAAATGATTGTTACAAGCCAGGACATCGGGAACAGGGGAAGAAAAATGAAGGAGCGGCGGCAGCTGGCAGCAGATGGCAGGGATGAGGTGTGCAGGGGAGGGCCAGGAGCTGGCCAGGTGGCCAGGGGATGGCCAGGAGATGGCCAGGAGCTGGCCAGATCGCCAGGGGATGGCCAGGGGATGGCCAGGGATGGCCAGGAGATGGCCAGGGGATGGCCAGATGGCCAGGAGATGGCCAGGAGATGGCCAGGGGATGGCCAGGAGATGGCCAGGGGATGGCCAGATGGCCAGGAGATGGCCAGATGGCCAGGAGATGGCCAGGGATGGCCAGGAGATGGCCAGGAGCTGGCCAGATCGCCAGGGGATGGCCAGGGGATGGCCAGGAGATAGCCAGGGGATGGCCAGATGGCCAGGAGATGGCCAGGAGATGGCCAGGGGATGGCCAGGGGATGGCCAGGAGATGGCCAGGAGATGGCCAGGAGATGGCCAGATGGCCAGGGGATGGCCAGGATGGCCAGGAGATGGCCAGGGGATGGCCAGGGATGGCCAGGGGATGGCCAGATGGAGATGGCCAGGGATGGCCAGGAGATGGCCAGGAGATGGCCAGGGGATGGCCAGGAGATGGCCAGATGGCCAGGGGATGGCCAGGGATGGCCAGGGGATGGCCAGGGGATGGCCAGATGGCCAGGAGATGGCCAGGAGATGGCCAGGGATGGCCAGGGATGGCCAGGGGATGGCAGATGGCCAGGGGCTGGCCAGGGATGGCCAGATGGCCAGGGCTGGCCAGGGATGGCCAGATGGCCAGGGGATGGCCAGGAGGATGGCCAGGGATGGCCAGGATGGCCAGGAGCTGACCAGGGGATGGCCAGATGGCCAGGGATGGCCAGGGATGGCCAGGGGATGGCCAGGAGCTGACCAGGGGATGGCCAGGAGTTGACCAGGGGATGGCCAGGAGCTGTACATGAAATGTTCAGGAGCCGACCTGGAGATGTCCAGGAGGTGACCATGAATGTCCACGAGGTGACCACGAGATATCCATCAGCTGACCATGAATGTCAATGAGCTGACCAGGAGATGTCCAGGACCTGACCATGAATGTCCACCAGCTGACCATGAATGTCCCAGCTGCCAGAGATGTTCCCAAGCTGGCCAGGAGATGTTCCCAAGCTGACCACCAGCTGACCAGGCGATGTCCACGCGGTGCCCACGAGCTGCCCACGCCCCCGCCCCGCTCTGGAACCCCGAGACCCCTCTGACCCCCCCCTGCACCCCCCCCCCCCCCTGCCCCCCCTGCACCCCCTGCCCCCCCTCCCTCCCTCGCCCCCCCCCCCCCCGCTCCCCTCCCCCCGCTCGCTCTCTCCCCCGGATAACGCGGGAAATCGAGCGCAACCAATAGAAAGCCGCACAGTAGCTGACGTCACCGGTTGCCGGGCAGAATAGCCCGTCCCGTCCCCCAGCCAATGGGAAAGCACGCCGTCGCTGACGTCACCGCGCTGAGCCGGAAGTGGCGGGCGCTCGGGCTGCCGGGATCGGGGCGGCGGTCGCGATCGGCTGCGATCGATCCGCATCGATCCCCATCGATTGGCTGCGATCCGCACCGATCCCTATCGATCCGCATCGATCCGCACCGATCCCCATCGATTGGCTGCGATCCGCACCGATCCGCACCGATCCCCATCGATCCCTATTGATCCCCATCGATCCGCACCGATCCCCATCGATCCGTATCGATCCCCGTCCTGCCCCGCCCATGTTTTTCACTTGCGGCCCCAATGAGGCCATGGTGGTGTCGGGTGAGTTCGGGTGCTCCGGGGAACCCCAAAATCCCCAAAATCCCCCTAAAAATCCCCCTAAAAATCCCCCAAAATCCCACTAAAAATCCCCTTTAAAATCCCCCAAAATTCCCCTAAAAATCCCCAAACATCCCCCTAAAAAATCCCCCAAAATCCCCCAAAATCCCCCTAAAAATCCCCCAAAATCCCCCTAAAAATCCCCAAAATCCCCCTAAAAATCCCCCTAAAATTCCCCCAAAATCCCCCAAAATCCCCCCAAAATCCCCCTAAAAATCCCCCAAACTCCCCCTAAAAATTCTTTAAAAATCCCCCTAAAAATCCCCCAAAGTCCCCCTAAAAATTCTTTAAAAATCCCCCTAAAAATCCCCCAAAGTCCCCCTAAAAATCCCCCAAAATCCCTCTAAAAATCCCCCAAAATTCCCCCTAAAAGTCTCCCAAAATCCCCCAAAATCCCCCTAAAAATTCCCCTAAAATCCCCCTAAAAATCCCCCTAAAAATCCCCCTAAAAATCCCCAAAATCCCCCTAGAAATCCCCCTAAAAATCCCTAAAAATCCCCAAAAATCCCCCTAAAAATCCCCCTAAAAATCCCCCAAAATCCCACTAAAAATCCCCCTAAAAATCCCCCAAAATCCCCCAAACTCCCCCTAAAAATCCCCCTAAAAATCCCTAAAAATCCCCCCAAAATCCCCCTAAAAATCCCCCAAAATCCCACTAAAAATCCCCTTTAAAATCCCCCAAAATTCCCCTAAAAATCCCCAAACATCCCCCTAAAAATCCCCCAAAATCCCACTAAAAATCCCCTTTAAAATCCCCCAAAATTCCCCTAAAAATCCCCAAACATCCCCCTAAAAATCCCCCAAAATCCCCCAAGCTCCCCCTAAAAATCCCCAAAATCCCCCTAAAAATCCCCCTAAAAATCCCCAAACTCCCCCTAAAAATCCCCCAAAATCCCCCTAAAAATCCCCCCATTTTCAGGCTCCCTCTTCCCATTTTCAGGGTCCCTTTCCCCATTTTTGGGGCTCCCTCTCCCCGTTTTCGGGCTCCCTCTCCCCATTTTCAGGGTCCCTCTCCCCGTTTTCGGGCTCCCTCTCCCCATTTTTGGGGTCCCTCTCCCCATTTTTGGGGTCCCTCTCCCCATTTTCAGGCTCCCTCTCCCCATTTTCGGGGTGCTCTCCCCATTTTTGGGCTCCCTCTCCCCATTTTCAGGCTCCCTCTCCCCATTTTCAGGGTGCTCTCCCCCATTTTTGGGCTCCCTCTCCCCATTTTCAGGCTCCCTCTCCCAATTTTCAGGGTGCTCTCCCCATTTTTTGGGCTCCCTCTCCCCATTTTCAGGCTCCCTCTCCCCATTTTCGGGGTGCTCTCCCCATTTTTGGGCTCCCTCTCCCCGTTTTCGGGGTTCCTCTCCCCGTTTTCGGGCTCCCTCTCCCCATTTTCGGGGTCCCTCTCCCCATTTTCGGGATCCTCTCCCCATTTTCGGGCTCCCTCTCCCCGTTTTCGGGCTCCCTCTCCCCATTTTCAGGTTGCTCTCCCCATTTTTGGGATCCTCTCCCCATTTTCAGGGTGCTCTCCCCATTTTTGGGATCCTCTCCCCATTTTCAGGGTGCTGTCCCCATTTTCGGGCTCCCTCTCCCCATTTTCGGGATCCTCTCCCCGTTTTCGGGGTGCTCTCCCCATTTTCGGGCTCCCTCTCCCCATTTTCGGGGTCCCTCTCCCCATTTTCGGGCTCCCTCTCCCCATTTTCGGGCTCCCTCTCCCCGTTTTCGGGCTCCCTCTCCCCATTTTCGGGGTGCTCTCCCCAATTTTTGCTCTCTCTCCCAGGTTTCTGCCGCAGCCCCCCGGTGCTGGTGGCCGGGGGTCGGGTCCTGGTCATCCCGTGCCTGCAGCAGATCCAGCGGTGAGGAGGGCTCTGGGGGTGGGATCTGGGGGGGATTGGGGGCTCCTGGGGGGCTCTGGGGTGCCACGTGTGCTTGCAGGATCTCGCTGAACACGCTGACGCTGCCGGTGCGCAGCGAGAAGGTTTACACGCGCCACGGCGTGCCCGTCTCCGTCACCGGCATCGCCCAGGTGAGCCACGCCCAGCCGGGAATGGGCCGGGAATGGGCCGGGAATGGGCCGGGAATCAGCCAGGAATGGGCCGGGAATGGGCCGGGAATGGGCCAGGAATCAGCCAGGAATGGGCTGGGAATGGGCCGGGAATGGGCTAGGAATGGGCCAGGAATGGGCCGGGAATCAGCCAGGAATCACCCTTAAATCAGCCAGGAATCAGCCAGGAATCAGCCAGAAATCACCCCAAAATCAGCCAGAAATCATCCCAAAAAATCACCAAAAAAATTTAAAAAATACCCCCAAAATCAGCCAGGAATGAGCCAGGAATCAGCCAGGAATCACCCCAAAATCAGCCAGGAATCAGCCAAGAATCGGCCAGGAATCACCCCAAAATCAGTCAGAAATCACCCCAAAAAAATCACAAAAAAAAAATTTAAAAAATACCCCCAAAATCAGCCAGAAATTGCCCAGAAATCGCCCAGAAATCACCCCGAAATCAGCCAGGAATCAGCCAGAAATCAGCCAGGAATCACCCCAAAAAATCACAAAAAAGAAATTAAAAAAATACTCCTGGAGTCAGCACAAAATAACTCAGAAACTGTCACATAAAATGACCAAAAAATCGCCAAAAGTCACCCCAAAAAATGACCAAAAAATCGCCAAAATTCACACCCAAAATCACCCCAAAAATAAAAAAAAATACCCAAAGTCACCCCAAAATCACCCAGAAATTATCCCAAGAAATCACCAAAAAATCCCCCCAAATCCCCCCCAAAATCCCTCCAGAGATCCCTCAAGATCCCCCAAAAAATTCCCCCAAATAAAAAATCCCCTCCTGGACCCCAAAAAATTCAACAAAAATCCCTCAAAAATCCAAAATATCTAACAAATATCACCCTAAAATCTCCAAAATATCCCACTAAAATCACTCCAAAATCTGCAAAGAAATCCAACAAAAATCCAACAAAAAAATCCAACCAAAATTCCTCCAAAATCCAAAAAAAATCCAACAAAAATCTCTAAAAAATCCAACAAAAATGCAACAGAAGTCCCTCCAAAATCTCAAAAAAATTAAAAATAAAAGTCCCTTTAAAGTCTCCAAAAAATCCAACCAAAATCCCTCCAGCCTCTTAAAAGGGCAACGCCACCACCCCCACCCTTAAAGCAGCCACGCCCTTTTAAAGTATGGCTGGGGCGGTGCCCTGGTGACGCTGGCCCCGCCCCCTTTTATGCTGTCCCCGCCCATTGTGGGCGTGACTGGAGCAGTGCCCAGGTGACGCTGGCCCCGCCCCCTTTTACACTGTCCCCGCCCATTGTGGGCGTGACCGGGACAGTGCTCAGGTGACTCTGGCCCCGCCCCCCTTACACTGTCCCGCCCATTGTGGGCGTGGCCGGGGCGGCGCTCAGGTGACTATGGCCCTGCCCCCTTTACGCTGTCCCGCCCATCGTGGGCGTGTCCGGGCGGTTGCCCCAGTGATGCTGGCCCCGCCCCCGCCAGGTGAAGATCCAGGGGCAGAACAAGGAGATGCTGGCGGCGGCGTGCCAGATGTTCCTGGGCAAGTCGGAGAGCGAGATCGGCCAGATCGCCCTGGAGACGCTCGAGGGCCACCAGCGCGCCATCATGGCCCACATGACCGTGGAGGTGGGGCTGGGCTGCGGCCACGCCCACTGCGGGCAGGCCACGCCCCTTCCAGCGCAGCTGCGCCCACTCGGGATACACCCCCACCCAGGGATGGGGCGTGGCCCCTTTAAGAAATCCCAGAGCCACCCGGAAGTTTCATTGGCCCAGTAGCCACGCCCCCCGAGGTGGCCACGCCCCCCTGAATGGACACACCCCTCCCCCCTTCAGGGATTGGGCACCACCTCCTTCCTTTAAGAGGCCACGCCCCCGCTGGCCCATAAGCCCCGCCCCTTGAATGCCCCGCCCCAGCAGGAGGCCATCCCCATGGGTAAAGCCACGCCCCCAAGGTGCCACCCTTTGTTAAAGACCCGCCCACTTTAAAACCCACCCCTTGAGCCCCGCCCTGCTAAGCCCCGCCCCATTGGGGCCTCACCCCTCCAAGCCCCGCCCCTTTGAGCCCTGCCCGATTTAAACCCCACCCTGCTAAGCCCCGCCCCATATGAGCCCCGCCCTACTGAGCCCCAGCTAATTTAATCCCTGCCCCATTTAATCCCCACCCAATTTAACCCCCACCCTTTGGGCCCCGCCCAGCTAAGCCCCACCCCATTTAAGCCCCACCCCACTGAGCCCTGCTTCACTAAGCCACACCCCATTTAATCCCAGACCCACTAAGCCCCACCCCATTTAAACCCCGCCCAATTTAACCCCCACCCTTTGGGCCCCACCCAGCTCAGCCCCGCCCCATTTGAACCCCACCCTACTAAGCCCCACCCCATAGGAGCCACACCCCACTAAGCCACGCCCCACTTAAGCTATGCCCCATTCAAGCCCCACCCCACATAAGCCCTTCCCCACTTAAGCCCCGCCCATTTAAGCCCTGCCCCATTTAACCCCACCCATTTAAGCCCTACCTGACTTAAGCTCCACCCTATTTAAGCCCCACCCCATATGAGCCCCACCCCATTTACTCCCCGTCCCTTTAAGCCCCGCCTTGCTAAGCCCCGCCCCTCTGAGCCCCACCCCATTCAAGCCCGGCCCCTTTAATTCCCACCCATTTGACCCCGCCCATTTAAGCCCCACCTTATTTAAGCCCCGCCCCTTTAATCCCCACCCCATTTAACCCCGCCCGTTTAAGCCCCACCCATATGAGCCCCACCTCTTTAAGCCCCGCCCCTTCGAGCCCCACCCCTCTAATCCCCACCCCTTCAGATCCCCACCCCTTTAAGCCCCTCCCCTCTAAGCCCCGCTTCTTTGAGCCCAACAACTCCAAGCCCCTCCCCTGTAAGCCCCGCCCCTCGGCGCCCCGCCCCCGTAAGCCCCGCCCCTCGGCGCCCCGCCCCTGTAAGCCCCGCCCCTCAGGAGATCTACCAGGACCGGCAGAAGTTCTCGGAGCAGGTGTTCCGCGTGGCCTCCTCTGACCTGGTGAACATGGGCATCTCCGTGGTGAGCTACACGCTCAAGGACGTGCACGACGAGCAGGTGGCGACTGCCAGCTGCACTGGCCTGGGGCTAGCACAGGGCAGGGGCTGGCACCTGGCAGGGGGCGACTGGCAGGGGCTGGCAACGGCAGGGGCTCACAGGGCAGGGGCTGGCACCTGGGGCAGGGGGGCTAGCACCGGGCAGGGGGGCTAGCACACGGGCAGGGGGGCTGGCACACGGGCAGGGGGGCTGGCACATGGCCGGGGCTGCACACGGGCAGGGGGGCTAGCACCTGGGCAGGGGGGCTGGCACACGGGCAGGGGGGCTAGCACCTGGGGCAGGGGGGCTGGCACATGGGCCAGGGGGGCTGGCACCTGGGGCAGGGGGCTGGCACATGGGCAGGGGGGCTGGCACACGGGGCAGGGGGGCTGCACACGGGCAGGGGCGGCCATGGGGCATGGGCGGCACACGGGGCAGGGGGGCTAGCACACGGGCAGGGGGGCTGGCACCTGGGGCAGGGGGGCTGGCACATGGGCCAGGGGGGCTGCACATGGGCAGGGGGGCTGGCACATGGGCAGGGGGGCTGGCACCTGGGGCAGGGGGGCTGGCACTGGGCCAGGGGGGCTGGCACATGGGCAGGGGGGCTGGCACACGGGCAGGGGGGCTGGCACATGGGGCAGGGGGGCTAGCACACGGGCAGGGGGGCTGGCACATGGGCAGGGGGCTAGCACCGGGCAGGGGGGCTGGCACATGGGCAGGGGGGCTGGCACATGGGGCAGGGGGGCTGGCACACGGGCAGGGGGGCTGGCCACGGGCAGGGGGGCTAGCACTGGGCCAGGGGGCTGGCACATGGGCAGGGGGGCTGGCACATGGGCAGGGGGGCTGGCACCTGGGGCAGGTGGGCTAGCACACGGGCAGGGGGGCTGGCACCTGGGGCAGGTGGGCTAGCACACGGGCAGGGGGCTGGCACCTGGGCCAGGGGGGCTGGCACACGGGCAGGGGGGCTGGCACTGGGGCAGGGGGGCTGGCACATGGGGCAGGGGGGCTAGCACATGGGCAGGGGGCTGGCACATGGGGCAGGGGGGCTGGCACATGGGGCAGGGGGGCTAGCACATGGGCAGGGGGGCTGGCACATGGGGCAGGGGGCTAGCACATGGGCAGGGGGCTGCACCATGGGCAGGTGGGCTGGCACATGGGGCAGGGGGGCTGGCACTGGGGCAGGGAGGCTCGCACATGGGCAGGTGGGCTAGCACATGGGACAGGGGGGCTGGCACATGGGGCAGGGGGGCTAGTACACAGGCAGGGGGGCTAGGACCGGGGCAGGTGGGCTAGGACCTGGGGCAGGTGGGTTCACAGCCGGGCAGGTGGGCACACACCTGGGTAGGTGGGCACACCTGGGCAGGTGGGCTCACAGCCAGGCAGGTGGGCTTGCACCTATGACAGGTGGGCACACACCTGGGACACCTGGGCTAGGTGGGCACATACCTGCCCAGGTGGGCACACACCTATGACAGGTGGGCACACACCTGCACAGGTGGGCACACACCTATGAAAGTGGGCACACACCTGCACAGGTGGGCACACAGTTGCACAGGTGGGCACACACCTATGACAGGTGGGCACACACCTACACAGGTGGGCACACACCTGCACAGGTGGGCTCGCACCTGTGGGGACGGTAATGCACACCTGGGATGTGTCTGTGGAGGATGTGGTGACACAGGTGTGACAAGTGTGAACAGGAGTGACAGGTGTGAGCCAGGTGTGACTCAGGTGTGTCCCAGGTGTTCCCAGGTGTGAGCCAGGTGTGAGCCAGGTGTGTCCCCTGCCCAGGATTACCTGCACTCGCTGGGGAAGGGCCGCACGGCGCAGGTGCAGCGCGACGCCCGCGTGGGGGAGGCCGAGGCCAAACGGGACGCTGGGATCAGCGTGAGTCACACCTGGGGGCACCTGGGGGGAACTGGGGGCACCTGGGCACACCTGGGGACACCTGGGGGGATCTGGGGGGAACTGGGGGCACCTGGGGGCACACCTGGGAACTGGGGGGAGCTGGGGGGAACTGGGCACACCTGGGGGGAACTGGGGACACCTGGGGGGAACGGCACACTGGGTCCACCTGGGACACCTGGGGGGTCTGGGGGGAACGGTGCACCTGGGGCACACTGGGGAGCTGGGAATCTGGGGGACTGGGATGCACCTGGGGCACACCTGGGGAGCTGGGGGGAACTGGGGGCACCTGGGGGCACCTGGGGGGATCTGGGGGGAACTGGGGCACCTGGGGGCACACCTGGGGAGCTGGGGGGATCTGGGGGACACCTGGGGGCACCTGGGGGGAACTGGGGGCACCTGGGCACACACCTGGGGCACACCTGGGCACTGCCCCGCCCCTGTCCCCACAGGAGGCCCGGGCCCGCCAGGTGCGGCTCTCGGCCCAGCTGCTCAGCGAGGCGGCCACAGCGCGAGCCCAGCGCGACTTCCAGGTGGCCCAGGCCGAGTGCGACGGCGCCGTCAGCGCCCGCCGGGCCACGGCCGAGCTGGCCTCGCAGCTGCAGGTGAGGGACACACCTGGGACAGGGGAGGGACACACCTGGGACTGGGGAGAAATACCTGGGACTGGGGAGAGACACCTGGGACTGGGGAGAGACACCTGGGACAGGGAAAATACCACCTGGGAGAGGGGAGAGACACCTGGGAGAGGTAACAGACACACCTGGGCAGGTCAAAGACAGCTGGGCAGGTCAAACCCTCACCTGGGCGGGTGAGGAACACAGCTGGGACAGGTGAGGAACACAGCTGGGACAGGTGAGGAACACCTGGGAGAGGTGAGGAACACCTGGGAGAGGGGGAGACACACCTGGGCAGGTCAAACACACCTGGGCAGGTCAAACACTCACCTGGGCGGGTGAGGAACACAGCTGGGACAGGTGAGGAACACAGCTGGGACAGGTAGCTCACACACCTGGGGGGCTGGAACGGGGGCTGGGAGCACCTGGGACCCTGCAGAGCACCTGGGCCTTCCAGACCCTGGAGATCTCCCGAGTGTGGGTCCCTGTGTCCCTGTGTCACCTGTCCCTGTGTCACCTGTTCCTGTGACACCTGTCCCTGTGTCCCTGTGTCACCTGTCCCTGTGTCACCTGTTCCTGTGACACCTGTCCCTGTGTCCCTGTGTCACCTGTCCCTGTGTCACCTGTTCCTGTGACACCTGTCCCTGTGTCCCCTGTCCCTGTGCCACCTGTCCCTGTGCCACCTGTCCCTGTGTCCCTGTGTCACCTATCCCTGTGTCACCTGTTCCTGTGACACCTGTCCCTGTGTCCCTGTGACACCTGTCCCTGTGACACCTGTCCCTGTGCCACCTGTCCCTGTGTCACCTGTCCGTGTCCCTGTGCCACCTGTCCCTGTGCCACCTGTCCCTGTGACACCTGTCCCTGTGACACCTGTCCCTGTGTCCCTGTGCCACCTGTCCCTGTGTCACCTGTCCCTGTGTCCCTGCTGTCACCTGTCCCTGTGTCACCTGTCCCTGGTGTCACCTGTCCTCATGTCCTCAGTGTCACGTGTCCCCACTCTCCCCCTGTCCCCAGTATCCCCCCCAGTATGCCATTATCCCCAGTATCCCCCCCAGTCCCCCCAGTATCCCAGTCCCCCACTCCCCCGTTCCCCCCGTGCCGCCGTGCCCCAGCGCTCCCGGTGCCGCGGCAGGCGGCCCGCTCCCGGCAGGCCATCGCGGCGCAGCGCGGCGCCGTGGCGCTGGTGGAGCGGGCGCAGCGGGTGCAGCTGCAGGAGCAGGAGGTCGGGCGGCGGCAGCGCGAGCTCGAGGCCACCGTGCGCAAACCGGCCGAGGCCGAGCGCTTCCGCCTGGAGCGGCTGGCCGAGGCGCAGAGGTCAGCCATTGCCCCTTTAAGGGAGGACACGCCCCCCAGGGCTGGGGGTGGGGGGCGTGTCACACGTTGCCCTTTTAAGAGAGGTGTTGCCCCTTTAAGAAACCTCCCTGTAGTTCAGGACTGTTGCCCTTTTAAGAAACCTCCCTGTAGTTCAGGACTGTTGCCCCTTTAAGAGATGCCCCACCCCTTGAAGTGACTCACAGCTGGGGGGGGCGTCACTCTTGACCAGAAAGCCATTGCCTTTTTAAGAGAAACCCCACCCCGTACAGTCCCACGGCGGGTGGACCCACCCATAAATGCGCCTTTAAGAGGGAGCCACGCCCTCTCCCAGGCAGGCCCAGTGGCAATTTGAGGGGTCCCACCCATTGCCCTTTTAAGAGAAGAGCTCTTTTAAGGAGAAGTCGCACTCCCACTGGGGTGGGTCCCACCATTTCGGTGGGGCCATTGCCCTTTTATGAGATGTGTTACCCCCCACCTTGAGGAGAAGCCATTACCCCTTTAAGGGAAGTATTGCCCTTTTAAGGGGCCCCACTTAGCCATGGGGGTCCCACCACCTTAGGTGATGGTATCGCTCTTTTAAGGGTACAATGGCCCTCTAGGGGGACCCATCAGATCTGCTGGAGCTCTTGCCCCTTTAACAGAGCCATTGCCCCTTTAAGAGAAGACACACCCCCCCCCCAGGGAGTTGTACACCTGGTGGGCCCTGCCATTAAAGATGATGTCATTGCCCCTTTAAGGAGGAGCCACGCCCTCTCCCATCCAGCTGTGCTGGAGTTTTGGAGGGTTCCACCATGATAGGGCTGTGGTCCCTTTAAGAGAGGCGTTGCCCCTTTAAGGAGAAGCCGTGCCCTCACCTGGGTGGATCCCACAAGTTTGCACGAAGCCATTGCCCCTTTAAAGACAAGCCCCGCCCCTTGAGCTGCACCACACTCTCACCCCGGTGGGTCCCACCACCTTGGGTAAAGCCGTGGCCCTTTTAAGGGAAGCCACACCTCCTGAGGGAAAAGCCACGCCTCTTTCCTGTCCACAGCCATCCCACCTTGGTGGGCCTCACCATCTCCATGTATCCATTACCCTTTTAAGGGACGCCTTGTACCACTTGGTGGCCGCCATTGCCCTTTTAAGACTCTTTAAAGAGAAGCCACGCCCACTCCAAATAAGCCACACCCCCACCTGCTGGGCGCGCCTATTACACCGTTGCCCTTTCAGGAGAAGCGTTGCCCCTTTAAGCGCGGCGTTGCCCCTTTAAGCGCGGCGTTGCCCCTTTAAGCGCGGCGTTGCCCCTTTAAGCGCGGCGTTGCCCCTTTAAGCCGGCTGACGTGGCGCCCCCTACAGGACGCAGGTGCTGCTGGAGGCTGAGGCCGAGGCCGAGGCCCTCAGGGTGAGACTGGGGGGCCCAGGGGGGATCTGGGGGCCCAGGGGGGATCTGGGGGCCCAGGGGGGATCTGGGGGTGCCAGGGGGGGTTTGGGGGGTCCAAGGGGGGATTTGGGGGGTCCCAGGTGGGGTTTGAGGGGTCCCAGGTGGGGTTTGAGGGGTCCCAGGTGGGGTTTGGGGGGTCTAAGGGGGGATTTGGGGGGTCCTGGGTGAATTTTGGGGGGTCCCAGGTGGGGTTTGGGGGGTCCAAGGGGGGATTTGGGGGGTCCCAGGTGGGGTTTGGGGGTCCACGGGGGGATTTGGGGGGTCCCAGGTGGGGATTTGGGGGGTCCCATGTGGGGTTTAGGGGGTCCAAGGGGGATTTGGGGGGTCCCAGGTGGGGTTTGCGGGGTCCCAGGTGGGGTTTGGGGGTCCCGGGGGATTTTGGGGGGTCCCAGGTGGGGTTTGGGGGGTCCAAAGGGGGATTTGGGGGGTCCCAGGTGGGGTTTGGGGGTCCAAGGGGGATTTGGGGGGTTCTGGGGGGTCCTGGGTGATTTGAGGGGTCCAAGGCGGCATTTGGGGGGTCCCGGCCGGATTTTGGGGGGTCCCAGGTAGAGTTTGGGCGTCCCGGATCGATTTTGGGGGGTCCCAGGGAGGTTTTGGGGTCCCCAATCCCATTTTTGGGTCCCAATCCCATTTTTGGGTCCCAGTCCATTCCGGGGTCCAGTCCCTTCCGGGGTCCCCAGTCCATTTCCAATGTCCCCAATCCCATTTTCAGGGTCCCCAATTCCATTCCCGGGGTGGCCCCAATCCATTTTCGGGCTCCTCAATCCCATTTTGGGTCCCAATCCCAATTTTAAGTCCCCAATCCCATTTTTTGGGTCCCCAATCCCATTTCCCGGGTCCCCAATCCCATTTTTAGGGTCCCCAGTTCCATTCCCAGGGGTCCCCAATCCCATTTCCCGATGTCCCCAATCCCATTTCCGGGGTCCCCAATCCCATTTCCAGGGTCCCAAATCCCATTTTTGGGGCCCAATCCCATTTTCAGGCTCCCCAATCCCATTCCCATTGTCGCCAATCCCATTTTTAGGGTCCCCAATCCATTCCCGGGCTCCCCAATCCCATTTTCGGCTCCCCAATCCCATTTCCAGTGTCCCCAATCCCATTCCCATTGTCCTCAATCCCATTTTTAAGTCCCCATCCCATTTTTTGGTCCCCCATCCCATTTTTTTGCCCCCGATCCCATTTTTGGGTCCCCAGGTGACGGGTGCCGCCCGAGCCTCCGCGCTGGCCGCCTCCATTCCCGAGCCGAAGCGCGCCGCCGCCGCCCCCCGAGGCCTTCGGGCTTCGGGACGCGGGCCGCGCCGAGCTGGTGCTGCACAGGAACTCGCCCCAGGTATCGGGACACTGGGGACACTGGGGCACACTCTGGGGACACTGGGGACACTGGGGACACTGGGGACACATGGGGACACTGGGGACACTGGGGACACTGGGGACACTGGGGACACTGGGGACAGCGGCCGTGGCCGAGCTGGTGCTGCACAGACTGCCCCAGGTACGGGAACACTGGGGACACTGGGGACACTCTGGGGACACTGGGGACACTGGGGACACTGGGACACTGGGGACAGCGGCCGTGGCCGAGCTGGTGCTGCACAGACTGCCCCAGGTACGGGAACATTGGGGACACTGGGGACACTCTGGGGACACTGGGGACACTGGGGACACTGGGGACACTGGGGACACTGGGGACACTCTGGGGACACTGGGGACACTGGGGACACTGGGGACACTGGGGACAGCGGCCGTGGCCGAGCTGGTGCTGCACAGACTGCCCCAGGTACGGGAACATTGGGGACACTGGGGACACTGGGGACACTGGGGACAGCGGCCGTGGCCGAGCTGGTGCTGCACAGACTGCCCCAGGTACGGGAACATTGGGGACACTGGGGACACTCTGGGGACACTGGGGACACTGGGGACACTGGGGACACTGGGGACACTGGGGACAGCGGCCGTGGCCGAGCTGGTGCTGCACAGACTGCCCCAGGTACGGGAACATTGGGGACACTGGGGACACTCTGGGGACACTGGGGACACTGGGGACACTCTGGGGACACTCTGGGGACACTGGGGACAGTGGCTGTGGCCGAGCTGGTGCTGCACAGACTGCCCCAGGTACGGGAACATTGGGGACACTGGGGACACTCTGGGGACACTGGGGACAGTGGCTGTGGCCGAGCTGGTGCTGCACAGACTGCCCCAGGTACGGGAACATTGGGGACACTGGGGACACTCTGGGGACACTGGGGACACTGGGGACACTGGGGACACTGGGGACAGCGGCCGTGGCCGAGCTGGTGCTGCACAGACTGCCCCAGGTACGGGAACATTGGGGACACTGGGGACACTCTGGGGACACTGGGGACAGTGGCTGTGGCCGAGCTGGTGCTGCACAGACTGCCCCAGGTACGGGAACATTGGGGACACTGGGGACACTCTGGGGACACTGGGGACACTCTGGGGACACTGGGGACACTGGGGACACTGGGGACAGTGGCCGTGGCCGAGCTGGTGCTGCACAGACTGCCCCAGGTACGGGAACATTGGGGACACTGGGGACACTCTGGGGACACTGGGGACACTGGGGACACTGGGGACACTGGGGGACACTGGGGATACTGGGGACACTGGGGACACTGGGGACACTGGGGACACTGGGGACAGCGGGGACACTGGGGACACTGGGGACACTCTGGGGACACTGGGGACACTGGGGACACTGGGGACACTGGGGGACACTGGGGATACTGGGGACACTGGGGACACTGGGGACACTGGGGACAGCGGGGACACTGGGGACACTGGGGACACTCTGGGGACACTGGGGACATTGGGGACACTGGGGACATTGGGGACAATGGGGACACTGGGGACATTGGGGACACTGGGGACAGCGGGGACACTGGGGACACTGGGGACAGCGGGGACACTGGGGACACTGGGGACACTGGGGACACTGGGGACACTGGGGACAGTGGCTGTGGCCGAGCTGGTGCTGCACAGACTGCCCCAGGTACGGGAACGGGGACACTCTGGGGACACTGGGGACACACTGGGGACACTGGGGACACTGGGGACACACTGGGGACACTGGGGACACTGGGGACACTCTGGGGACACTGGGGACATTGGGGACACCGGGGACATTGGGGACACTGGGGACAGTGGCCGTGGCCGAGCTGGTGCTGCACAGACTGCCCCAGGTACGGGAACGGGGACTTGGGGACATTGGGGACACCGGGGACACTGGGGGACACTCTGGGGACACTGGGGACATTGGGGACACTCTGGGGCTGATTTAGGGGATTTGGGGCTGATTTAGGGTTTTGGGGCTGATTTTGGGTTAGGAATTGGGGATTTCGGGGCTGATTGGGGTTTGGGGGCTGATTTTGGAGTGGTTTGGATTTTTGGGGATTTGGATCATTTTTTGGGATTTTCCCGTCCCAGTGGCCGAGCGTGGCCCATCCCCTGCTCTCCACCGCCGTGTCTCCCTCGTGGGCGGCTGGGCGCTTCCGGGCGTGGCCAAAATCCCGGCGGAAATTCTGGATTTGGTGACGCGGCTGCCGGAGGCCGGGGGGCGCTGGCCAGGGAGCCCAGGTGGGATTGGGGATTGGATGGGATTGGGGGGATTGGGGGGGATTGGGATTGGGATTGGGGGGATTGGGTGGGGGGGATTGGGGGGATTGGGGATTGGGGGGTGGGATTGGGGGGATTGGGGGGATTGGGGGGATTGGGGGGATTGGGGGGATTGGGGGGATTGGGGGATTGGGGGGATTGGGGGGATTGGGGGGGATTGGGGGGATTGGGGGGATTGGGGGGATTGGGGGGATTGGGGGGATTGGGGGGATTGGGGGGATGGGGATTGGGGGGATTGGGGGTGGATTGGGGGGATTGGGGGGATTGGGGGGATTGGGGGGATTGGGGGATTGGTGGGGGATTGGGGGGGATTGGGGGGATTGGGGGATTGGGGGATTGGGGGATGGGGGGATCGGGGGGATGGGGGGGATTGGGGGGATTGGGGGGGATTGGGGGGATTGGGGCGATTGGGGGGATTGGGGGGGATTGGGGGGATTGGGGGGGATTGGGGGATTGGGGGGATTGGGGGGATTGGGGATTGGGGGGGATTGGGGGGATTGGGGGATGGGGGATTGGGGGGATTGGGGGGATTGGGGGGATTGGGGGGATTGGGGGATTGGGGGATTGGGGGGATTGGGTGGGGAGGGATTGGGGGGCATTGGGGGGATTGGGGGGGATTTGGGGGATTTTGGGATCATTTTGGGGATTTTGGGATTTCAGGGTGGTCCCAGGAGGGGTTTGATGTGGGGGATCCCAGGTGGATTTGGGGGGATTTTGGGGGGTCCCGGTGCGGTTTGGGTCCCAGGTCCATTCTGGGGCTCCCAGGTGAGGTTTGGGGCTCCCAGGTGGATTTTGGGGTGAATTTGTGGAATTTTGGGCTCCCAGGTGGATTTTGGGGCTCCCAGGTGGATTCTGGGGTGAATTTGTGGAATTTTGGGCTCCCAGGTGGATTTTGGGGCTCCCAGGTGTATTCTGGGGTGAATTCGGTGATTTTGGGGCTCCCAGGTGGATTTTTGGGGTGAATTTGTGGAATTTTGGGGCTCCCAGGTGGATTTTGGGGCTGCCAGGTGGATTCTGGGGTGAATTCGGTGGATTTTGGGGCTCCCAGGTGGATTTTTGGGGTGAATTTGTGGAATTTTGGGGCTCCCAGGTGGATTTTGGGGCTGCCAGGTGGATTCTGGGGTGAATTCGGTGGATTTTGGGGCTCCCAGGTGGATTTTTGGGGTGAATTTGTGGAATTTTGGGCTCCCAGGTGGATTTTGGGCTCCAGGTGGATTCTGGGGTGAATTTGGGGATTTTTGGGGTCCTCCCTTTGTGCCCTCAGGTGACGCAGAGCGAGCCCCAGGGCGGCGCTGGGACGGCCCCGAGTGTCCCCAGAGTGTCCCCAGATGTCCCCAAAGTGTCCCCAAATGTCCCCAGGGGGCCCCAGGTGCCACCACCCAGTGACACCCGGGGGTCCCCAAGGTGCCACTGCCCCCAAAGCCACCGGGACCCCGCGGTGTCCCCAAGGTGCCACCCAAGTGCCACCACCCTGCTGTCACTGTGTCCCCAAATGTCCCCAAAGTGCCACCACCCCCCAAAGCCACTGGACCTCAGTGTCCCCAAAATGCCACCCAAGTGCCACCACCCTGCTGCCACTGTGTCCCCAGTGTCCCCAAGGTGCCACCCCTGAATGTCACCGTGTCCCTGCAGTGTCACTGTCCCCAAGGTGCCACCACCCCTGGCAGTGTCCCCAAAGTGCCACCCATCGATGTCACCCTGTCCCCAAGGTGCCACCCCTGAATGTCCTCATGTCCCCAAGGTGCCACCCCCAAATGTCCCCAGATGTCCCCAAGGTGCCACCACCCCCCCAAGCCACTGGGACCTGGCTGTGTCCCCAAGGTGCCACCCAAGTGCCACCACCCTGCTGTCACTGTGTCCCCAAGGTGCCACCCCTGAATGTCACTGTGTCCCCAAGGTGCCACCAGCCTGTGCCAGTGTCCCCAAGGTGCCACCCTGTCCCCAAAGTGTCCCCAAGGTGCCGCCCAAGTGCCACCACCCCCGGTGCCACCACTGTGTTCCCAAAGTGCCACCCCCCTGCTGTCACCCCCAGTGTCCCCACCCCCGGTGCCACCACGCCAATAAAGTGTCCCCAAGGTGCCACCACCACAGTGTCCCTGTGTCCTCAAGGTGCCACCACCAATGTCACCCTGTCCCCAAAGTGTCCCCAAGGTGCCACCACCCCAGGGCCACCGTGTCACCAAAGTGTCCCCAGAGTGTCCCCAAGGTGCCACCACCAATGTCACCCTGTCCCCAAGGTGCCACCACCCCAGGGCCACCGTGTCACCAGTGTCCCCAGAGTGTCCCCAAGCTGCCACCACCGGTGTCCCCAAGGTGTCCCCGTGGTGCCACCCCTCAATGGTCTCATGTCCCCAAGGTGCCACCACCCCTGGCAGTGTCCCCAGGTGTCCCCCAGGTGTCCCCAGGTGTATCTCAGGTGTCCCCAATGTCCCCAGGTGTCCCCAATGTCCCCAGGTGTGTCTCAGGTGTCCCCAGGTGTCCCCAGTGACTCCTGTGCTGCCACCAAGGGGGGGTTGGGCACCCCGAGGGGACACTGGGGGGGGGCTGGGGATGCACAGGTGATCCCCAGGTGACCCTGGGGACCCTCAGGGGGACAGGTGACCCTCAGGTGACATTGGGGCCCCTCAGGTGACCCCAGACTCCCCCAGGGGACCTTACAAGTGACCCAGGTGACCCCAAAGGTGACCCCAACCCTGCCCAGGTGACCCAGGTGTCCCCAGGTGAGCTCAGGTGTCCCCAGGTGAGCTCAGGTGTCCCCCAGGTGTCCCCAGGTGTGCTCAGGTGTCCCCCAGGTGTCCCCAGGTGTGCTCAGGTGTCCCCCAGGTGTCCCCAGGTGTGCTCAGGTGAGCCCAGGTGTGCTCAGGTGCCCCCAGGTGTCCCCAGGTGAGCTCAGGTGTCCCCAGCTGCCCCCAGGTGTGCTCAGGTGCCCCCCAGGTGTCCCCAGGTGAGCTCAGGTGTCCCCAGGTGCCCCCCAGGTGTCCCAGCCAGCAGCTTTTCCATCCCGAGTTTATTCCGGACCCGGGGGCGACTTTTCAATATGAAAAACAAAAGAAACGGGAAAAAAAACCAAAAATAACAACAAAAAAATCCAACAAAACCCAAAAAAGCGACAGAAGTGAGAAAAAGCACGGAGAGCGGGAGGGAGAGGGCCCTGGGAGAGGGGAAAATGGGAAAAAAGGGAATAAAAACAGGGAAAAGGGGAGAAAATGAACAAAAATGGGGAGAAAATGTGGAGAAAATGGGGAAAAGATGAACAAAAATGAACAAAAAATGGGGAAAAATGGGGGAAAATGGGGAGAAATGGAAAAAAATGGGGGGAAAATGGGGAAAAAATGACCAAAATTGGGGAAAAAATGAAGAAAAATGTGAAAAAATGGGCAGAAAATGGGGAGAAAAAAATGGGGAAAAAATGAATGGGGAGAAATGGGGAAAAAATGAACAAAAATGAACAAAAAATGGGGAAAAAATGGGGAAAGATGAGGGAAAAATGACCAAAAATGGGGGAAAAATGAAGAAAAATGGGGGAAAAATGAACAAAAAATGGGGAGAAATGGGGAAAAAATGAACAAAAATGGGGGAAAAAATGAACAAAAATGGGGGAAAAATGAAAAAAATTGGGGAAAATTGAAGAAAAAATGGGGATAAATGGGGAAAAAATGAACAAGAAATGGAGAAAATGAAAAATGGGGAAAATTTAAGGGAAAAAAATGGAGAAAAATGAAAAATGGGGAAAAACGTACAAATGGGAAAAGTGCGGGAAAATTTGGAGAAATGAAGAAAAATTGGAAAAAAATGGAACAAAAAAAAGGAAAATGAAAAAAAATTGAAGAATATGAACCCAAAATGAAGAAAATTGTTAGAAACCAAGTGAGGCAAAATTGGGGAAAATGAACCCAATGTGGGAGTGAGAGAAAATTGGGAAAAGGGAAAAAATTGGGGAAAAAAAGAGGAAAAATTGGGAGTAAAAATGGGGAAAAAAAAGGAAAATGGGGGAAAAAAAAGGAGGAAAATGAAATAAAAATGAGGAAAAAATGGGAAATGATAAAAATGAGGGAAAGGAGGAAAAAAAAGGGGAAAATGGAACCAAAATTTGGGGAAAAATGAGGGAAAAATGGGAGGAAATGGGAAAAAAAGGAGGGAAAAAAAGGAGGAAAATGAGATAAAAATGGGAAAAATGAGGAAAAAATGAGAAATGATAAAAAATGAGGGAAAGGAGGGAAAAAGGGGAAAATGGAACCAAAATTTGAGGAAAAAGAACCAAAAATGAACAAAAAATATGGGGGAAAATGAGGAAAAAATGGGGGAATGGAGGGGGGGGGTGGGGCCAGGAGCTGTGGTGGCAGTGGGGGAGGGGAGGGGAGGAGGAGGAGGAAGGTCAGGAGATCTTCCAGGAGGAGGAGGATGGAGGTCAGGAGCTCTTCCAGGAGGAGGATGGAAGTCAGGAGCTGTTCCAGGAGGAGGATGGAGGTCAGGAGCTCTTCCAGGAGGATGGAGGTCAGGAGCTGTTCCAGGAGGATGGAGGTCAGGAGCTGTTCCAGGAGGATGGAGGTCAGGAGCTGTTCCAGGAGGAGGATGGAGGTCAGGAGCTGTTCCAGGAGGAGGATGGAGGTCAGGAGCTCTTCCAGGAGGATGGAGGTCAGGAGCTCTTCCAGGAGGATGGAGGTCAGGAGCTCTTCCAGGAGGATGGAGGTCAGGGGCTGTTCCAGGAGGATGGAGGTCAGGAGCTGTTCCAGGAGGATGGAGGTCAGGGGCTCTTCCAGGAGGATGGAGGTCAGGAGCTGTTCCAGGAGGATGGAGGTCAGGAGCTGTTCCAGGAGGATGGAGGTCAGGAGCTGTTCCAGGAGGAGGAGGATGGAGGTCAGGGGCTCTTTATGATGATGAAGGCTGGGAGTGTCTGAAGGTGATGAAGGCTGGAGACTCCTCAAGGATGATGAAACTGGAAACTGGAAACTCTGACCATGACCAACACTGGAGACTCCTCCAGGATGATGAAGGATTGGGAAGGTGATGGATATTGGGAGCTCTGACCATGACCAACACTGGAGACTCCTCCAGGATGATGAAGGATTGGGAAGGTGATGGATATTGGGAGCTCTGACCATGACCAACACTGGAGACTCCTCCAGGATGATGAAGGATTGGGAAGGTGATGGATATTGGGAGCTCTGACCATGACCAACACTGGAGACTCCTCCAGGATGAAGGATTGGGAACTCCTCAAGGTGAAGATCATGGACGTTGGGAGCTCTGACCAAGGCTGGAGACTCCTCCAGGATGATGAAGGATTGGGAACTCCTCAAGGTGAAGATCATGGATGTTGGCAGCTCTGACCAAGGCTGGAGACTCCTCCAGGATGAGGCTGATGAAGGTTGGAGACTCTCCAAGGATGACAAAGACCAGGGAACCATGCTGACCATGGCCAATGCTCACAAAGGCTGGAAACTCTTCAGGGATGATGAAGGTTGGAGACTGGGAGGACAATGCTGGAGACTGGAGCCTCTTCAGGAATGAGGATGAGGAAGGCTGAGGACCATGAGTTCAATACTGGAGACTTTTCCATGATGAGGATGATGAAGGCTGAGGACCATGAGGACAATGCAGGAGACTCTTCCAGATAAGGATGAGGAAGGTTGAAGACTGTGAGGACAATGCTGAAGGCTGGAGACTTTCCCAGGATGAGCATGAGGAAGGTTGAAGACTCCTCCAGGAAGAGGATGAGGAAGGCTGAGGACCATGAGGACAACGCTGAGGGCTGGGGACTCTTCCAGGATGATGAAGGTTGAGGACTGTGAGGACAATGCTGGAGACTCTTCCAGGAAGAGGATGAGGAAGGTTGAAGACTGTGAGGACAATGCTGAAGGCTGGAGACTTTTTCAGGATGAGGAAGGTTGAAGACCATGAGTTCAATGCTGGAGACTTTTCCAGAATGAGGAAGGTTGAAGACCATGAGTTCAATACTGGAGACTCCTCCAGGATGATGAAGGCTGAGGACCATGAGGACAACGCTGGACTCCTCCAGGAAGAGGATGATGAAGGCTGAGGACCATGAGGACAACACTGAGGGCTGGGGACTCCTCCAGGAAGAGGATGATGAAGGCTGAGGACCATGAGGACAACGCTGGACTCCTCCAGGAAGAGGATGATGAAGGCTGAAGACCATGAGGACAACACTGAGGGCTGGGGACTCTTCAAGAACGACGACGATGAAGGCTCAGGACCAGCGGGACAACACCGAGGGCTCTCCAAGCGCGGAGGACGACGACGGTCGGGGACGCCAGCGAGGGGCTGAAGAGCACGAGGCCAACGCTGCCGCCGGGGGCGGGGGGAAGCCTCCGCTGCCACCTGCACCCGCCCGGCCCGCGCGCAGCCCCGCGAGACGCCCTCAGGCCTCCTCCTCGGCCTCCTCGCCGAAGTCCTCCTCCTCCTCGGCCGTGGCGTCCTGGTACTGCTGGTACTCGGACACCAGGTCGTTCATGTTGCTCTCGGCCTCGGTGAACTCCATCTCGTCCATGCCCTCGCCCGTGTACCAGTGCAGGAAGGCCTTGCGGCGGAACATGGCCGTGAACTGCTCCGAGATGCGCTTGAAGAGCTCCTGGATGGCCGTGCTGTTGCCGATGAAGGTGACGGCCATCTTGAGGCCGCGCGGCGGGATGTCGCACACGGCCGTCTTCACGTTGTTGGGGATCCACTCCACGAAGTAGGAGCTGTTCTTGTTCTGCACGTTGAGCATCTGCTCGTCCACCTCCTTCATGGACATGCGGCCGCGGAAGACGGCGGCCACGGTGAGGTAGCGGCCGTGCCGCGGGTCGCAGGCGGCCATCATGTTCTTGGCGTCGAAGACCTGCTGGGTGAGCTCGGGCACGGTGAGGGCGCGGTACTGCTGGCTGCCGCGCGACGTCAGCGGCGCGAAGCCCGGCATGAAGAAGTGGAGCCGCGGGAAGGGCACCATGTTGACGGCCAGCTTGCGCAGGTCGGCGTTGAGCTGGCCCGGGAAGCGCAGGCAGGTGGTCACGCCGCTCATGGTGGCCGACACCAGGTGGTTGAGGTCGCCGTAGGTGGGCGTGGTCAGCTTGAGGGTGCGGAAGCAGATGTCGTAGAGCGCCTCGTTGTCGATGCAGTACGTCTCGTCCGTGTTCTCCACCAGCTGGTGCACGGACAGCGTGGCATTGTAGGGCTCCACCACCGTGTCCGACACCTTGGGCGACGGCACCACGCTGAAGGTGTTCATGATGCGGTCGGGGTACTCCTCGCGGATCTTGGAGATCAGCAGCGTGCCCATGCCCGAGCCGGTGCCGCCGCCCAGCGAGTGCGTCAGCTGGAAGCCCTGCAGGCAGTCGCAGCTCTCGGCCTCCTTGCGCACCACGTCCAGCACCGAGTCCACCAGCTCGGCGCCCTCCGTGTAGTGCCCCTTGGCCCAGTTGTTGCCGGCGCCGCTTTGACCTGAGACGGGCACGGGAGAGGTTGGGTTGGGGGACTGGAGATCTTGGAATGGGTTTTGGAGAGCCTGAAACCCCTGTGGAGAACCTCAAACCCTCTGGAGAACCCTGGAGAACCTCAAACCCCTTTGGAGAACCCTGGAGATCCTCAAACCCTGTGGAGAACCTCAAACCCCTGTGGAGAACCCTGGAGAACCTCAAACCCCTCTGGAGAACCTCAAACCCCTTTGGAGAACCCTGGAGAACCTCAAACCCCTCTGGAGAACCCTGGAGAACCTCAAACCCCTCTGGAGAACCTCAAACCCCTCTGGAGAACCTGGAGAACCTCAAACCCCTCTGGAGAACCTCAAACCCCTCTGGAGAACCTTGGAGAACCTCAAACCCCTTTGGAGAACCCTGGAGAGCCTCAAACCCCTTTGGAGAACCTTGGAGAGCCTCAAACCCCTGTGGAGAACCTCAAACCCCTCTGGAGAACCCTGGAGAACCTCAAACCCTCTGGAGAACCTCAAACCCCTCTGGAGAACCTTGGAGAACCTCAAACCCCTCTGGAGAACCTCAAACCCCTTTGGAGAACCCTGGAGAACCTCAAACCCTGTGGAGAACAACCTTGGAGATCCTCAAACCCCTTTTGAAAACCTTGGAGATCCTCAAACCACCCTGGAAACCTTGGAGATCCTCAAACCCCTCTGGAGAACCTTGGAGATCCTCAAACCCCTCTGGAGAACCTCAAACCACTCTGGAGAACACTGGAGATCCTCAAACCCCTCTGGAAAACCCTGGAGGGCCTCAAACCCCTCTGGAACACCCTGGAGACTTTCCAACCCCTTTGGAGAACCTTGGAGATCCTCAAACCACTCTGGAAAACCTCAAACCACTCTGGAGAACACTGGAGATCCTCAAACCCCTCTGGAAAACCCTGGAGGGCCTCAAACCACTCTGGAGAGCCTCAAACCCCTTTGGAGACTCTCAAACCACTTTTGTGGCCCTTGGGGACCTCCCAATCACCTTTGGGCACCCTCAAACCTCTTTGGAGACCCTTGAATTCCTTTGGGAATCCTCAAACCTTTCTTGGAGACCCTCAAAACACTTTTGGAGACCTTCCAAGCACTCTGGAGATCCTCAAAGCCACCTTTGTGGACCTTCCAAGCACGTCTGACCCAACCCTGAGACCCTGCTGACCTCCACACCCACCCTTGAGGACCCTGACCCTCCGGCCCGGCCCCCCCGCAGTGACCCCTGGCCTGGGTGTGCTGGTGCTGCTTTGACCCAGGGGAGGAGATCTGGACCTGCTCTCCTGGATCTTCAAACCCCTCTGGAGAACCTGGAGTACCTTCAAACCATTCTGAACATGCTCAGATCACACTTTGGAGACCCTCAGACCATCCTGGAGACCCTCAAACCCCTCTACACAACCTTGGGAACACTCAAACCATTCCTGGAAACCTTCAAACCAAATTTGGAGATCTTCAACCCCCTCTGGAGACCCTCAACCCCTCTGGAGACCCTTGGGAACCTTTGACCTCCTTCAGAGATCCTCAAACCCCTCTGGAGACCCTTGGGGGAAATTCAAACCACTTCTGGAGACCCTCAAACCCCCTTGAGGATCCTCAAACCCCTCTGGAGATCTTCAAACCACTCTGAACATCCTCAAACCCCTTTGGAGACCCTCAAACACTCTTGGAGATCTTCAACCCCCCCCCTTGGAGACCCTCAAACCACTCTTGGAAACCCTCAAACCAACTCTGGAGACCCTAAAGCCCCCCTGGAGAACCTTGGGAACCTTTGACCTCCTTCAGAGATCCTCAAACCCCTCTGGAGACCCTTGGGGGAAATTCAAACCACTTCTGGAGACCCTCAAACACCTCTGGAGATCCTCAAACCCTTCTGGAGATCTACAAACCCTCCTGGAGATCTTCAAACCCTCCTGGAGATCTTCAAACCCTTTGGAGACCCTCAGACCATCCTAGAGACCCTCAAACCGCTCTACACAACCTTGGGAACACTCAAACCACTCTGAACGTCCTCAAACCCCTTTGAACATCTTCAGGCTACTCTGAACATCCTTAAATCACTTCAGGGACCCTCAAACACCTCTGGAGATCTTCAAACCCCACTTGGAGATCCTCAAACCCCTCTGGAGATCCTCAGACCATCCTAGAGACCCTCAAACCCCTCTACACAACCTTGGGAACACTCAAACCGCTCTGAACATCCTCAAACCCTTTTGGAGATCTTCAACCCCCCCCCCCCCTTGGGGATCCTCAAACCACTTTGGAGATCCTCAAACACTTTTGGAGATCTTCAAACCCCTCTGAACATCCTCAAATCCCTTTGGAGACCCTCAAACCATCCTAGAGACCCTCAAACCGCTCTACACAACCTTGGGAACACTCAAACCACTCCTGGAGACCCTCAAACCAACTCTGGAGACCCTAAAGCCCCTCTGGAGAACCTTGGGAACCTTTGATCTCCTTCAGAGATCCTCAAAACCCTCTGGAGACCCTTGGGAAGCTTTGACCTCCTTCAGAGATCCTCAAACCCTCTGGAGACCCTTGGGGGAAAGAAATTCAAACCACTTCTGGAGACCCTCAAACCCCCTTGGGGATCCTCAAACCCTCTGGAGATCTTCAAACCCCTCTGAACATCCTCAAACCCTTTGGAGACCCTCAAACACTCTTGGAGATCTTCAACCCCCCTTGGAGATCCTCAAACCATCCTAGAGACCCTGAGACCATCCTGGAGACCCTCAAACCACTCTACACAACCTTGGGAACACTCAAACTGCTCTTGGAGACCCTCAAACCAACTCTGGAGACCCTAAAGCCCCTCTGGAGACCCTTGGGAACCTTTGAACTCCTTCAGAGATCCTCAAACCCCTCTGGAGAACCTTGGGGGAAATTCAAACCCCTTTGGAGATCCTCAAACCCCCTTGGAGACCCTCACACCCTTTGGAGATCCTCAAACCCCTTTGGAGATCCTCAAACCCCTTTGGAGATCCTCAAACCCCTTTGGAGATCCTCAAACCCCTTTGGAGATCCTCAAACCCCTTTGGAGACCCTCAAACCCCTTTGGAGACCCTCAAACCCCTTTGGAGATCCTCAAACCCCTTTGGAGATCCTCAAACCCTTTGGAGATCCTCAAACCCCTTTGGAGACCTTGAGACCATCCTGGAGACCCTCAAACCGCTCTACACAACCTTGGGAACACTCAAACCACTCCTGGAAACCCTCAAACCCCTCTGGAGATGCTTAAACCCCTCTGGACATCTTTAAAGCACTTTGGGCACACTCCAGGTCCCGCCAGGTGCCCCAATGTCCCCTCAGGTGTGCCAATGCCCCCTCAGGTGTCCCAATGTCCCCCCAAGTTTGTCCTCAAGTATGCCCCAGGTGTCCCAATGTCCCCCCAGGTGTCCCCCTGGTGTCCCCACCTGTCCCCCAGGTGTCTCACACGTGTCTCAATGTCCTCCCAGGTGTCCCCCAAGGTGTGCCAATGTCCCCCAGTTGTCCCCAGGTGTTCCCCCAGGTGTGCCCCTAGGTGCCCCAATGTCCCCCCAGGTGTCCCCCAGGTGTCCCCATGTCCCCCAGGTGTCCCCCAGGTGTTCCCCCATGTCCCCCAGGTGTTCTCCAGGTGTCCCCCAGGTGTGCCCAGGTGTCCCCCAGGTGTCCCCAGGTGTTCTCCAGGTGTTCCCCAGGTGCCCCCATGTCCCCCAGGTGTGCCCAGGTGTCCCCATGTCCCCCAGGTGTTCCTCAGGTGTCCCCATGTCCCCCAGGTGTCCCCCAGGTGTGCCCAGGTGTCCCCCAGGTGTGCCCAGGTGTTCTCCAGGTATCCCCCAGGTGCCCCCATGTCCCCCAGGTGTGCCCATGTGTCCCCATGTCCCCCAGGTGTTCCTCAGGTGTCCCCATGTCCCCCAGGTGTCCCCCAGGTGTGCCCAGGTGTCGCTCACCGAACACGAAGTTGTCTGGCCGGAAGATCTGCCCGAAGGGGCCGGAGCGCACGGAGTCCATGGTGCCGGGCTCCAGGTCCACCAGGATGGCCCTGGGCACGTATTTACCTCCTGCAGGGGACAGAGACCCGAGAGTTCACCCCAAAATCGGAGAGTTCACCCCCAAAACCAGAGAATTCACCCCAAAAAACAGAAAATTCACCCAAAAACTGGAGAATTCACCCACAATTACCCAAAACCAGTGTGCCCAGGTGCCCCCAGGTACCCCACCTGTGGCCTCGTTGTAGTAGAGGCTGATGCGGTCCAGCTGCAGGTCCCTGACCCCAGGTGTGCCCAGGTGCCCTCATGTCCCCCCAGGTGTGCCCAGGTGCCCTCAGGCCCCCCCAGGTGTGCCCAGGTGCCCTCAGGCCCCCCCAGGTGTGCCCAGGTCCCTCTCAGGTGCGCTCACCTGTGGCCTCGTTGTAGTAGACGCTGATGCGGTCCAGCTGCAGGTCGCTGTCCCCACCTGTGCCCAGGTGTACCCAGTTCCCCCCCAGGTGTGCCCAGTTCCCCCCAGGTGTGCCCAGGTGTGCTCACCTGTGGCCTCGTTGTAGTAGAGGCTGATGCGGTCCAGCTGCAGGTCGCTGTCCCCATGGTGCTCTCAGGCCCCCCAGGTGTGCCCAGTTCCCCCCAGGTGTGCCCAGGTGTGCTCACCTGTGGCCTCGTTGTAGTAGAGGCTGATGCGGTCCAGCTGCAGGTCGCTGTCCCCATGGTGCTCTCAGGCCCCCCCAGGTGTGCCCAGTTCCCCCAGGTGTGCCCAGGTGTGCTCACCTGTGGCCTCATTGTAGTAGAGGCTGATGCAGTCCAGCTGCAGGTCGCTGTCCCCATAGTGCTCTCATGCCCCCCAGGTGTGCCCTCATGCCCCTCAGGTGTGCCCAGGTGTGCTCACCTGTGGCCTCGTTGTAGTAGACGCTGATGCGGTCCAGCTGCAGGTCCCTGACCCCAGGTGTACCCAGGCCCCCCAGGTGTGCTCACCTGTGGCCTCGTTGTAGTAGAGGCTGATGCAGTCCAGCTGCAGGTCGCTGTTCCCATGGTGCTCTCAGGCCCCCCAGGTGTGCCCAGTTCCCCCCAGGTCCCTCTCAGGTGTGCTCACCTGTGGCCTCGTTGTAGTAGACGCTGATGCGGTCCAGCTGCAGGTCGCTGTCCCCATGGTAGGTGCCCGTGGGGTCGATGCCGTGCTCGTCACTGATCACCTCCCAAAACTGAGACACGGAAGAGGAGAGAGAGAAATGTGAAGAGAGAGAGAGAATGTGAGAGAGGAGAGAGAGAAGAGAGAATGTGAGAGTGAGAGAGGAAAAGAGGAAGGAGAGAGAGAATGTGAGAGTGAGAGAGAGGAGAGTGAGTGAGAGAATGTGAGAGAGAGGGAGAGAGAATGTGAGAGAGAGAGAGAGGAGAGTGAGAAGAATGTGAGAGAGGAGAGAGGAGAGTGAGAGAGAGATGTGAGAGAGAGAGAGAGGAGAGGAGAGAATGTGAGAGAGAGAGAGAGGAGAGAGAAATGGTGAGAGTGAGAGGAGAATGTGAGAGAGAGAGAGAGAAGTGAGAGAGAGGAGAGAGAGAGAATGAGAGTGGAAGAAGAATGTGAGAGAGGAGAGAGAGAGAGAATGTGAGAGTGAGGAGAGGAGAAAAATGTGAGAGAGAGAGAGAGAGAGAGAGAGAGAGGAGAGGAGAGAATGTGAGAGAGAGAGGAGGATGAGAGAATGTGAGAGTGGAATGAGAAGATGTGAGAGAGAGGAGGAGAGAGAATGTGAGAGGAGAGAGAGAGAGAGAATGTGAGAGTGAAGAGAGAGAAGTGAGAGAAAGTGAGAGAGGGAGAAGGAATGTAGAGAGTGATAGAGAGAGAGAGTGAGAGAATGTGAGAGAGAGAGAGAGAGAATGTGAGAGAGAGAGAGGAGGAGGTGAGAGAATGTGAGGAGAGGAGAGGGGGAGGGAGAGTGAGAGAATGTGGGAGAGGAGAGAGATGGAATGTGAGAGAGAGAGAGGAGAGAGAGAGAGAGAATGTGTGAGAGAGAATGAGAGAGAGAGGAATGTGAGAGGAGAGAGAGAGAGAGAATGTGGAGAGAGGAGGAGTGAGAGTGGGAAGGAGAGAAGTTGTGAGAGAGCAGAGGGGAGAGGTGAAGTGAGAGAGGAGAGAGAGAGAGAAGTGGAGAGAGGGAGAGAGTGAGAGTGGGAATGTGAATGTATGAGAGTGTGAGTGAGAGAGAGGGAGAGAGAGAGTGGGAATGAGAGAATGTGAGAGTGAGAGGGGAGAGAGAGAGAGAGTGGGAATGTGAATGTGAGAATGTGAGTGAGAGAGGTGGGAGAGAGAGGAAGAGTGAGAGTGTGAGTAGAGAGAGGAGAGAGAGAGTGTGAGTGGGAATGCGAATGTGAGTGTGGGAGTGTGAGTGAGAGAGAGGAGAGAGAGAGAGTGAGAGAGGGAGTGAGAGCGAGTGTGAGTGTGAGAGAGAGAGGGAGTGAGTGTGAGTGAGAGGGGAGAGAGTGAGAGTGGGAATGTGTGAGTGTGCGAGAGAGAGAGGGGAGAGAGAGAGAGAAGGGAGAGAGAGAGTGAGTGGGAATGTGAGTGTGGGAGTGAGAGAGTGAGAGACAAGAGAGGGCGTGTGAGAGAGAAGGGAGAGAGGGGAGGGGGGAGAGAGAGAGTGTGAGTGTGAGAGTGTGAGTGAGAGGTGAGAGAGAGAGAGGAAGAGAGTGTGAGTGAGAAAAACAGTGTGAGTGAGAGAGAGAGGGAAGAGAGTGAGTGAGAAACAGAATGTTAGAGTGAGAGGAGGAGAGAGGGGAGAGAGAGTGAGAGAGGGGAGAAAGTGAGAATGTGAATGTGTGAGTGTGCGAAAGAGAGAGGAGAGAGAGAGAAGAGAGAGAGAGAGTGTGAGTGGGAATGTGAGTGTGGGAGTCAGAGACAGGGAGAGACAAGAGAGGGCGTGTGAGAGACAGAAGGGAGAGAGGGGAGAGGGGAGAGAGAGAGTGCGAGTGTGAGAGTGTGAGTGAGAGAGAGAGGAAGAGAGTGTGAGTGAGAAAGAGAGTGTGAGTGAGAGAGGGGAGAGAGAGAGTGTGAGTGAGAGAGAGGGAAGAGAGTGTGAGTGAGAAAAACAGTGTGAGTGAGAGAGAGAGGGAAGAGAGTGAGTGTGAGTGAGAAAGAGAGAATGTGAGAGAGAGAGAGAGGAGAGAGGGGAGAGACAGAGTGAGAGAGGGGAGAGAGAGAGGAAGAGTGAGTGAGTGAGAGTAAGAGTGTGAGTAAGAGAGAGGAGAGAGGGGAGTGAGGAGAGAGAGGGAGTGAGAGATGTGAGTGAGAGAGGGGAGAGAAAGAGTGTGAGAGAGAGTTTGAGTGAAGAGTGAGAGTGTGAGAGAGAGTGAGAGAGTGTGAGAGTGTGAGAGAGAGAGAGAGGAGAGAGGAGAGAGGAGAGGGGGGAGTGAGGAGAGAGAGGAAGTGAGAGTGTGGTGAGAGTTTGAGTGAAGAGTGAGAGTGTGAGAGAGAGTGTGAGAGTGTGAGAGAGAGCGTGAGAAAGAGAAGAGAGTGAGTGAGAGGAGAGAGAGGGTGAGTGTGAGAGTGTGAGTGAAGAGTGTGAGAGAGGGAGGAGAGAGTGAGAGAGTGGAGAGAGTGTGTGTGAGAGTGTGAGTGTGAGTGAGAGTGTGAGTGTGAGTGAGAGTGTGAGTGTGAGTGAGAGTGTGAGTGTGAGTGAGAGTGTGAGGTGGTGAGAGTGTGAGTGTGAGTGAGAGTGTGAGTGTGTGTGTGAGATGAGAGAGAGGAGTGTGGCAGTGAGAGTGTGGTGAGAGGTGTGTGTGAGATAGAGAGAGAGAGGGAGTGTGGCAGTGAGAGTGGAGTGTGAGAATGTGTGTGAGATAGAGAGAGAGGGGAGTGTGGCAGTGAGAGTGTGAGTGTGAGAGTGTGTGTGAGATAGAGAGAGAGAGGGAGTGTGGCAGTGAGAGTGCGAGTGTGCGAGAGGGAGAGACAGAGGGAGAGAGAGAGGGGAGAGTAAGGGGACAACCCTGGGACAACCCTGGGACAATCCTGGGACAATCCTGGGAAACCTGGGAAATCTGGACAACCTGGACAATCCTGGGACAATCTGGACACTGGGAAAACCTGGGACAATCCTGGGACAACTGGACAATCCTGGGACAACCTGGGAAACCCTGGGACAACCCTGGGACAATCCTGGGAAAACCCTGGGACAATCCTGGGACAACCCTGGGACAATCCTGGGACAACCCTGGGACAACCCTGGGACAACCCTGGGACAATCCTGGGAAAACCCTGGGACAATCCTGGGACAATCCCAAAACAATCCTGGGACAATCCTGGGAAAACCCTGGAGAGTTTGGGGCCAAACCCGGAGATTTGGGGTCAAAACCACGGTGGGTTTGGGAGGGAAAATGGGGGATTTGGGTCAGAAATTGGGATTTTGGGATGGGAATAGGGGACTGGGGGCAGAAATTGGGATTTTGGGGTGGGAATAGGGGATTTGGGTCAGAAATTGGGATTTTGGGGGGCAGAAATTGGGGGTTGGGGGCGTGGTCTGGGGTAAAAGGGGCGTGGTCAGCTGGCTACGCCCACCCCACTCCAGGGGAAAATATTTGGAATTTTTGTGGCTAAAAACGAGAATTACTAAGGTAGGAAAGGGAAGATTTGGATTGGAATTTGGATTTTTATGGGGGAAACTTAAAATAAAAAAATAAAAAATAAATTACAAAATGGGAATTTTAAAGGCCACGCCCCCTTCTGGAGTGAATTTTGGGGACAAAAATGGGGATTTGGGGATTTTAGAGGGAAAATCCGACTCTGACCCTGCCAGGGTGTTTTTTTTAGGGGGAAAAAAAAAAAATAAAATTGGGGGGTTATGTAAATTAGGGGGCGTGGCCACGGCCTGAGAGGGCGGGGCTACAACCCCGCTGCGCCAGGGTTTTTTTCGGGGTGAAAAAAAAAAATTTTGGGGGTTGGGGGCGTGGCCAAACGGAATGGGCTGGTCTTTTGGGAGGGGCGTGGCCAGAACAGCGAGGCCCCGCCCCCCAAAGGGCGGGAAATCGGCACCGGGCAAAAACAGCCGGCAAAAAAAAAGAGTTTGGGACCAAAAAATCGGCTTCTTTGGACCCAAAATCGGCTTTTTTGGACCAAAATCGGCTTTTTTTTACCCCAAATCGCCTTTTTTGGACACAAAATTGGAGTATTTTGACCCAAAATCGGCTTTTTTGGACTCAAAATCGGGCTTTTTTTAACCCCAAATCGGGTTTTTTAGACCAAAAATTGGCGCTGTTTTAACCTAAATCAGCTTTTTTAGACCCCAAATCAGCTTTTTTGGACTCGAAATCAGCTTTTTTAGACTCGAAATTGGCATTTTTTTTCCCCAAATCGGCTTTTTTGGACCCCAAATCGGGGTTTTTTACCCCAAATCGGCTTTTTTTACCAAAAATCAGCCTTTTTAGACCCAAAATCGGAGCTTTTTTGGACCCAAAATCGGCTTTTTTGGACCCAAAATTGGAGCTTTTTTATCCCAAAATTGGCATTTTAGGCCAAAAATTGGTTTTTTTGGACCCAAAATCAGGATTTTTGTACCCAAAATCGGCTTTTTTTACCAAAATTCAGCTTTTTTTTGTACCCAAAATCAGCTTTTTTTACCCCAAATCGCCTTTTTTGGAACCAAAATTGGCTTTTTTTTTACCCCAAAAATCAGGATTTTTCAACCCAAAATCGCCTTTTTTTGGACCAAAATCGCCTTTTTTTACCCTAAATCGAATTTTTTTACCCCCAAAATCCGGATTTTTTGACCCAAATCGGCCTCAGAGTTCCGAATTTTATAACTTAAGATTTCATTAATATTAATTATTAGCCATTAATATTAACTGGGGAGGGCGGGAAAAAAACAAAACGGGGGAAAAAATAGAATTTTTAAATTTTTATTCATTTTTATTCCAATTTAAACTCACCTTTAAAAAGATAAAACTCGGGAGGAATAATCAGAATTTTTTTTTTGTAATAAATAAATGGAACCTCGGAAACAGCGGCTCAAAAATGAAAATTTTAGGGTAAAAAATGTGGGATGGGAGCAGAAAATGGAGAATTTAGTGAAGAGGGAAAATTATGGGGGGAAATGGGAAATATTGGGAATTTTGGGGGGAAAAAAATCGGAGTTTTGGGGTTAAAAAATCGGAATTTTGGGTTAAAAAAAATCCAATTTTGGGGGGTTAAAAAAATCGGAATTTGGGATTAAAAAAAAAATCGGAATTTTGAGGTTAAAAAAACCCGTATTTTGGGGTTAAAAAAAATATCGCGTTTTGGGGTTAAAAAAATCGGAATTTGGGGTTAAAAAATTGCACTTTGGGGTTAAAAAAAATCGGAATTTGGGGCTAAAAAAAATCGCGTTTTGGGTTAAAAAAATCGCATTTTTGGGGTTAAAATCCCCAGTTTTGGGTTAAAAAAAAATCGCGTTTATGGGGTTAAAAAATCGGAATTTGGGGTTTAAAAAAAATCGGAATTTGGGGTTAAAAATTCCAATTTTGGAGTTAAAAAAAATGGCATTTCGGAGTTTTCCGGGGTAAAAAAAAAGGGATTTTTGGAGCAGCAAAAATGAGACTTTGGGGTGGAAAATTCACATTTCGAGACAAAAATCAGCGGTTTGGGGTAAAAAGAAATAAATTAGAAATAAAAAATGTTGATTTTGGTTCTGAGGGGAAAAAAAAGCGAATTTTAGGAGCACAAAGCGGCGATTATTCAAAAATCTCCATTTTGGGGCAGGAAAAAACCGGAATTTTAGCAGCAAAAAAACTCTCATTAACGAAATAAAAAATAATTTAAGCGGAAAATATTAACATTTTAAATATTAAAGTATTTTTCAGGGAGAAAATGATCGGGTTTTAGGGATAAAAAAGGCGTTTTAGGGAACAAAGGGAAGAAAAACATCAATTTTCGGGAGGAATATCGCGATTTAAGGACTTAAAAATCCCCCCTGGAGGGATAAAAATGAATTTTTTTATTATAAAATCCGGCGGGGTTTGAGGCAAAATTCCATTTTTTATTTTGCGGTTAAAAAATCCCGTTGGGAACAAAAAAAAAAAAATAATTAAAAATAATTTGATTTTATTCCTAAAAGCTGCTTCAAGCTTCTTATTTCGGGGTTAAACTCTTTTATTGTGGGCATTAAATTGATTTTGGAGTTAAAAATTTTTAATTTCGGGTCCCAAAATCCGAATTTTTCAGGGAAATTGGGCGCGTTTGAGGCGAAAAAAAGGAAATTTTAGGAGCAAAAACAGCGGATTTTTGAGGGCAAAAAGAATTTCGACCGGGAAAAAAAAGCAGCGTTTACAAAGAAACGCTTGGAAAAAAAATCCCAATAAAGCGGGTTTGCGATTGAATTAATAAATAACTGAGATAAATTTAAACTCGCGATAAAACCCGTTTAATTTCGCGGCTCGCCGCCGCCATTTTGGCGCCGTCCCCGCCCATCCCCGCCTGCATTTGGGGCGAAAAAAAAGCGCCCTCAGCTGCCGAATCTTTAAAATATCTATATAATTATACATAAAAATTGTATATTTTTGTGGTAACACCGCGAAAAAAGCGATTTTTCGAGGGGAAAGCGCCGCGCTCGGCGGCCGCCGCCCTCAGCCGCCATTTTGAGGCCGCGTGTGGGGATGGGGGGGGGGGGGGGGAGCGCGGCGCTGAAATTTGGCGGTTTTGGCTCAAATTTTTTCCTGTAAACGCCGAACCCCGTAAATCCAACACCCGCCTCGCCCCCGAGCTGCTGATTTTGGGGAGAAAACGCCGATTTTGGGGTGAAACCGCCTTGGTTTGGGGCGCCCTTTGTCTTGGCGCGTAAGGGGGGGGTGTGTCTTAAAGGGGCAACGGCGTGAGGGGGGGCCCGCGCCGGCTCACCTTGGCGCCGATCTGGTTGCCGCATTGGCCCGCCTGGATGTGCACGATCTCCCTCATGGCGGCGGCTGCGGGGCGGAGCTCGGTTCTTCCGCGGAAGCGCTCGGAGAACGGGAGAGGTTTTTATCAAAAAAAAATTATTAAAAAAAAAAAAAAAAAAAAACAAAGGCCGGCGAAAAGGGCGACGCGGCCCCTTTAAGAGCAGAGAAACGGCGCGAGCGCGAAGGTGGCGACGAATGGCGACGGCCGCGGCCCCGCGCGCGCTCATATAGGACAAAGCCGCGGCTCCCATTGGTCGGCGCCGCCCGCTTGCTGCCTATCTATTGGTTAAATTCGCTGTCAGTCCGGTTCTCTGAGCTTCTATTGGTCGGAAGCCGCCTTAAGGCCCTCCCTCCGGCGCTCTGGCGCGCTCGGAGGACCGCCCCGCCCCGTCTCGGTGGTGCGGCGCTGATTGACACAAGCGGCAACCAATGGGAAACGCGAATGGGCGTTGGCGCGCGGCGGGAGGGGCCAATGGGAGCGCGGGGGGCGGGGCCCGGCGGTGATGGCGCGGGAGGGGTGAGCGGGGGGGGGCCGGAGCCACTTTTGGGGGTCCCTGAGGGAATTCGGGGGGAATTGGGGGGGATTTGGGGTCCGGGAGGGTTCTGGGCTCTCTTGCAGGGATTTGGGGGTCACAGGGAGGGGATGGAGCCGTTTTTGGGGGGTTCCTGAGGGAGCTGGGGGGTTCTCTGAGCGGGGCTGGAGGTTCCTGAGGAAAGTTTGGGGTCTCTGAGGGGATTCCGGGAAGTTGGAGCGAAACTTGGGGGTCCCTAAGGGGGGTCGGGTGTTTCTGAGGGGAGTTTGGGGTTCCATGAGGGAATTTGGGTCCCGGAGGGAACTTTGGGGTCCCTGACGGGCTTTGGGCCTTCTGTGAGGGTATTTGAGGTTCCCGAGGGGAGTTTGGGGTCCCCGATGGAAATTTGGGGATTCCTGATGGGGACTGGCAGTTCCATGAGGGAATTTGGGGTTCCTGAGGGGAGTTTGGGGTCTGGGGGAAGTTTTGGGCGTTCGCTTTGGGAATTTGGGGTTCTAAAGAGAAATCTGGGGGTTCCTGAGGGAATTTGGGGGTTCCTGAGGGAAATTTGGGATCCCTGAGGGAAGTTTGGGATCCCTGATTGGGATTGGTGATTCTTTGAGGGAATTTGGGGTCCCTGAGGGAAATTTGGGGGCTCCGATGGAAGTTCGGGGTTCCTGAGGGAAGTTTGGGGGTTCCATGAGGGAATTTGAGGTTCCCGAGGGGATTTGGGTTCTCTGAGGGAAGTTTTGGGGGCTTGGTTTGGGAATTTGGGGTTCCAGAGAGAAATTTGGGGGTCCCTGAGGGGATTTGGGGGTTCCTGAGGGAATTTAGGGTTCCATGAGGGTATTTGGGGGTCCAGAGGGGATTTGGGGGTCCAGAGGTGATTTGGGGTTCCCTGAGGGGATTTGGGGGTCCCTGAGGGGATTTGGGGTTCCATGAGGGGATTTGAGGGTCCCTGAGGGGATTTGGGGTTCCATGAGGGGATTTGGGGGTCCCTGAGGGGATTTGGGGGTCCATGAGGGGATTTGAGGTTCCCGAGGGAATTTGGGGTTCCCAAGGGAAGCTTGGAGTCCATGGAGGAAATCTGGGGGCTTGGTTTGGGACTTTGGGATTCCAGAGAGAAATCTGGGGGGTCCCCGAGGGAAATCTGGGGGATCCCTGGGGAGAGTTCAGGGTTTTTTGGGGGGGGAATCCCTGTGGGATTCGGGGTCTTTCGGGGACACCTTGGGGAGTTTTTGGGGGGTCCCTGGGCCATTCTGGGGAGTCCTGGGGTCGGATTTGAGTCTTTTGGGGGCGTTTGGGGGGGGGGTTGGGGTCCTTGGGGGGATTTTGGGGTTGGGGTTCTTTGGGTCGTTTTTTTGGGGGGGGGTTTGGAGGGTCTCCACCTCTTGACGCCCACCCCCCCCACCCACCCTTTGCAGCGCCCCGGAGGATCCAGCTGTGCCCCCAGATGTTGGCTGCCCCAAAAAACGCCTCCCCTGCCCCCGGAACGCCCCGGATGTGGTGAGGGAGGGGCCTGATCCAGATGTTGGGGGCCCCGGGGGGGCTTGGGGGGGCCCAGATGTGGCGGCACAGCGCTGGGATCCAGATGTTGGGCGGGCCAGCAACGGGCACGGGGCGCTGCAGGTGGAGAGCGACACAGATGTGGAGGAAGAGGAGGAGGGGCCCAATCCAGATGTGCAGCCCCGAAGGGGCTCCGAGCGACCCAAAAGGGGCCTGGGACTCCAGATGTGGCCGCAACGATCCCAAAGCCAGATGTTTCGGGCCGAGGGCTGCTGCTGGCGGAGAGCGACACGGACGCGGAGGAGGATCCAGATGTGGGGCCCCAAACGCGGCTTGGCGCCACCCGAATGTTCCCGAGACTCCAGATGTGGCCGGGCGGGCCCTGAATCCAGATGTTTCGGGGGCACAGACGCGGGGCGGGGCCCGCAGGTGGAGAGCGACACAGATGTGGAGGAGGATAGAATCCAGATGTGCAGCCCCAAAAGGACTCAGAGCGACCCCAAACGTCCCAGAAACGCCAGATGTGGCCGGGAGGACCCGAATCCAGATGTTTCGGGCCCAAGCCGCCGTCCCCGGCTGCTGCTGGTGGAGAGCGACACAGATGTGGGATGAGGATAGGAATCCAGATGTGCGGCCCCCAAAAGGACTCAGAAACGACCCAAAGTCCCAGAAACGCCAGATGTGGCCGGGAGGCCCCGAATCCAGATGTTTCGGGCAAGCCGCCGTCCGCTGCTGCTGGTGGAGAGTGACACAGATGTGGAGGGATGAGGATGACAGAAGTCCAGATGTGCGGCCCCAAAAACGCTCAAAGGACCCGAAAGGGCCTGAAACTCCAGATGTGGCCGGGAAGGCCCCGAATCCAGATGTTCTGGGCAGAGGGACGCTGCTGTGTGGACAGTGACCACGATGTGGAGGAGGACGACAGGAATCCAGATGTGGGCCCCAGAGACGACTGAAAGGGACCCAGAAATCCCAGAAACTCCAGATGTGGCCAGCAAGGCCCAAATCCAGATGTTTGGGCCAGTTGCCGTCTGGCTGCTGCTGGTGGAGAGTGACACAGATGTGGAGGAGGACAACAGGAATCCAGATGTGGAGCCCCAGAGACGACTGAAAGGGACCCAGAATGTCCCTGAAACTCCAGATGTGGCCGGGAAGGGCCGAAATCCAGATGTTTGGGGCCGCGGGACGCTGCTGGTGGAGAGTGACACAGATGTGGAGGAGGAGGACAATGGGAATCCAGATGTGTGGCCCCCCAAAAGGCCCAGAGCGACCCAAAAGGTGCCTGAAACTCCAGATGTGGCCGGGAGGACCCCGAATCCAGATGTTTTGGGCCCAAGCCACCGTCCCCGGCTGCTGCTGGTGGAGAGCGACACAGATGTGGAGGAGGAGGACGATGGGAATCCAGATGTGCGGCCCCCAAAAAGGCTCAGGCTGGCCCAAGAGGGGCCCGGGATTCCAGATGTGGAGGTGGAGCCCCCACGGCCAGATGTTTGTGCCGCAGCGGCGCGGCGCCGGGCGCTGCGGGCGGACAGCGACACAGATGTGGAGCAGGAACCAGATCCAGATGTGGAACCCCGGGAACGGCGGAAAGGGACCCAGAATGTCCCAGAAACTCCAGATGTGGCCGGGGAGCCCCCGGATCCAGATGTTTCAGGCCATGGGCTGCTGCTGGTGGAGAGCGACACTGATGTGGGGGAGGGGCGGGATCCAGATGTGCGGCCCCCGAGAAGGCTCAGAGCGACCCCAGAGGCGCCTGAAACTCCAGATGTGGGGCTGGAGACCCCGAATCCAGATGTGGGACGGCCCAAAGTCCAGATGCTGCTGGGGGGCAGCGACACAGATGTGGAGGGGGGAGGAGAAATCCAGATGTGCGGCCCCCAGAAGGACTCAGAGCGACCCAGAAGGTCCCCGAAACTCCAGATGTGGCCGGGAGGCCCCCGAATCCAGATGTTTGGGGTCCGCGGGACGCTGCTGGTGGAGAGCGACACCGTGTGGAGGGGGAGGAGGCTGATCCAGATGTTTGCCCCCCAAAGAGACAGGAGACGTCCCCGGGCGTGCCCAGCGGTCCAGATGTGCGGCCAGCCCCCCCCAATCCAGATGTTGAGAGCTGCCGGGGGGGCCCCGAGCGCGGCCGGGATTCCAGATGTGGCGGAGGGAGAGGAGTCGGATCCAGATGTGGCCACCCAGCTGTTCCTGACCCCGGATCCAGATGTGGGGAGCCCCGAGAGGGCCCCAGAGGACCCCGGAATTCCAGATGTGGAGGGGGAGGAGTGGGATCCAGATGTGTCCACCCAGCTGTTCCTGCCCTCTCCAGATGTTCCGGGCCCCAGACGGCCCCAAAGGGCCCCAGAATCCCCTGGAATTCCAGCTGTGAGGGGGGAGAGCCCGGATCCAGATGTGAGGGGGAGGAGTTGGATCCGGATGTGGCCACCCAGCTGTTCCTGCCCTCTCCAGATGTTGGGAGCCCCGGGACAGCCCTGGAGGACCCCGGGATTCCAGATGTGGAGGCGGGGCCCCCCTCCCCGGCTCCAGATGTGGCCACCCAGCTGTTCCTGGCCCCAGATCCAGATGTGGGGGCCCCGAGGGGACTGAAACGGCCCCGAGCCCCCCCCAAAATTCCAGCTGTGGAGGAGGAGGAGGAGGAGGAGTGGAATCCAGATGTGGCCACCCAGCTGTTCCTGGCCCCAGATCCAGATGTGGGGGGCCCCAAACAGCTGAAAGTCCCCCCCCGAATTCCAGATGTGGAGGAGGAGGAGGAGGGGTATAATCCAGATGTGGCCACCCAGCTGTTCCTGGCCCCGGATCCAGATGTGGGGGCCCCAAAGGGGCTGAAAAGGCCCCGGGGCCCCCCAGAAATTCCAGCTGTGGAAGAGGAGGAAGGAGGAGTGGGATCCAGATGTGGCCACCCAGCTGTTCCTGCCCCTGGATCCAGATGTTCCAGGACCCCGGAGGGCCCCGGAAGCCCCCGGGGTCGTTCCAGATGTGGGGGCAGCGCCCCCGGATCCAGATGTTGGGAGCCCCGGCCCAGCCCCGGGGAGCCCCCCAATTCCAGATGTGGGGCAGGGCAGACCCGCTCCAGATGTTGGGGGGGCCCCGCCCAGCAGGTGACCGGGGGGGAGGGGCCCGGGGGGGTGGGGGGGCCCTGAGGGGATTTGGGGGGTCCAGGGGGGAATTGGGGGGGTCCCAGGCAGATTTTGGGGTGAATTTGGGGGATTTTGGGGGGTCTGAGGGGATTTTTGGGGTTCCAGGTGGATTTGGGGGGTCCCAGGTGGGATTTGGAGTTCCTGGTGAATTTTGGGGGGGGTCTCAGGTGGATTTTGGGGTGGATTTGGGGGATTTTGGGGTGGATTTGGGGTGGATTTTGGGGGGTCCCAGGTGGATTTTTGGGGTGAATTTGGGGGGTTTTGGGGGTCTCACCATGGCTCCTCCCCCTCAGGTCCGGCGCAGTCAGCGATTGGCCAAGCACAGAGGGGGCGTGGCCTCTGTTGGCCCCGCCCCCTCCCTCCCGAGCCCGGACCAGGGCACCAAGCCACGCCCCTCGCCCAAGCCACGCCCCCAGAGGAGGCGTGATCGAGCAGGGGCAGGGCTCGAGGAGGCCACGCCCTCTGTGCCCATACAAGGAAGTGGTCGGGGCTCGGCAGAGGCCACGCCCCCTGGGGAAGAGCCAGCAGAGGGCCCAGGCGCAGGCTCCGCCCCGGGCAGCGCCGGGCCACGCCCACATCCGGGTAAGGACCGGTGTAAACCAGTATGGACCAGTATGGGCCAGTACAGATCAGTACAGACCAGTACGGACCAGTACAGACCAGCACAGACCAGCACAGACCAGCACAGACCAGCACAGACCAGCACTGACCAGTACAGACCAGTACAGACCAGCACAGACCAGTACAGACCAGTACAGACCAGTACAGACCAGCACTGACCAGTACAGACCAGTACAGACCAGCACAGACCAGTACAGACCAGTACTGACCAGTACAGACCAGCACAGACCAGTACAGACCAGTACTGACCAGTACAGACCAGCACAGACCAGCACAGACCAGCACAGATCAGCACTGACCAGTACAGACCAGTACAGACCAGTACAGACCAGTACAGACCAGTACAGACCAGTACAGACCAGTATAGACCAGTACAGACCAGCACAGACCAGCACAGACCAGCACAGATCAGCACTGACCAGTACAGACCAGTACAGACCAGTACAGACCAGTACAGACCAGTACAGACCAGTATAGACCAGTACAGACCAGCACAGACCAGTACAGACCAGTACAGACCAGTACAGACCAGTACTGACCAGTACAGACCAGTATAGACCAGTACAGACCAGCACAGACCAGTACAGACCAGTACAGACCAGTATAGACCAGTACAGACCAGCACAGACCAGTACAGACCAGCACAGACCAGTACAGACCAGCACAGACCAGTACAGACCAGCACAGACCAGTACTGACCAGTACAGACCAGTATAGACCAGTACAGACCAGCACAGACCAGTACAGACCAGTACAGACCAGTATAGACCAGTACAGACCAGCACAGACCAGCACAGACCAGCACAGACCAGTACAGACCAGCACTGACCAGTACAGACCAGCACAGACCAGCACTGACCAGTACAGACCAGTACAGACCAGCACAGACCAGCACAGACCAGTACAGACCAGCACAGACCAGCACAGACCAGTACAGACCAGTACAGACCAGTACAGACCAGCACAGACCAGTACAGACCAGTACTGACCAGTACAGACCAGCACAGACCAGTACAGACCAGTACTGACCAGTACAGACCAGTACAGACCAGCACAGATCAGCACTGACCAGTACAGACCAGTACAGACCAGTACAGACCAGTACAGACCAGTACAGACCAGTATAGACCAGTACAGACCAGCACAGACCAGTACAGACCAGTACAGACCAGTACAGACCAGCACAGACCAGCACAGACCAGTACAGACCAGCACAGACCAGTACAGACCAGTACTGACCAGTACAGACCAGCACAGACCAGCACAGACCAGTACAGACCAGCACAGACCAGTACAGACCAGTACTGACCAGTACAGACCAGTACAGACCAGCACAGACCAGCACAGACCAGTACAGACCAGCACAGACCAGTACTGACCAGTACTGACCAGTACTGACCAGTACTGACCAGTACAGACCAGTACTGACCAGTACAGACCAGTACTGACCAGTATAAACCAGTATGGACCGGTACAGGGCAGTATAAACCAGTTTGAACCACTACAGACCAGTATAAACCAGTATGGACCGGTACAGACCAGTATAAACCACTACAGACCAGTCCTGACCAGTCCGGGCTGCTGGCCCCTGGCGATGTCCCCAAATGCCCCCAAACATCCCCAGATGTCCCCACGTGTGTCCCACGTGTGTCCCAGGTGTGTCCCAGCCCTGGTGACACTCAGTGCTGTCCTCTCTGTCCCCAGGTTCTGTTCACTGGCCTGGTGGCACTCAGGAGTGTCCCCTGTGTCCCCTCTGTCCCCAGGTGCTGTCCCCAGCCCTGGTGACACTCAGTGCTGTCCCCTCTGTCCCCTCTGCCCCAGGTGCTGTCCCCAGCCCTGGTGACACTCAGTGCTGTCCCCTCGGTCCCCAGGTGCTGTCCCCAGCCCTGGTGGCACTCAGGAGTGTCCCCTGTGTCCCTCTGCCCCCAGGTGCTGTCCCCAGCCCTGGTGACACTCAGTGCTGTCCCCTCTGTCCCCTCTGCCCCCAGGTGCTGTCCCCAGCCCTGGTGACACTCAGTGCTGTCCCCTCTGCCCCCAGGTGCTGTCCCCAGCCCTGGTGACACTCAGTGCTGTCCCCTCGGTCCCCAGGTGCTGTCCCCAGCCCTGGTGGCACTCAGTGCTGTCCCCTGTGTCCCCTCTGCCCCAGGTGCTGTTCACAGGTCTGGTGACACTCAGTGCTGTCTCCTGTGTCCCTCGGTCCCCAGGTGCTGTCCCCAGCCCTGGTGGCACTCAGTGCTGTCCCCTGTGTCCCCTCTGCCCCCAGGTGCTGTTCACAGGTCTGGTGACACTCAGTGCTGTCTCCTGTGTCCCCTCGGTCCCCAGGTGCTGTCCCCAGCCCTGGTGGCACTCAGTGCTGTCCCCTGTGTCCCTCTGTCCCCAGGTGCTGTTCACAGGTCTGGTGACACTCAGTGCTGTCTCCTGTGTCCCCTTGGTCCCCAGGTGCTGTCCCCAGCCCTGGTGGCACTCAGTGCTGTCCCCTGTGTCCTCTCTGTCCCCAGGTGCTGTTCACAGGTCTGGTGGCCTCCCCGGCGCTGCGGGTGGCCCTGGACACCCTGGGTGCCACCGAGGCCACCTCGGTGCACGACTGCAGCCACCTGGTGAGCGCGGGCATCCGGCGCACGCTGAAATTCCTGTGTGCCCTGGGCAGGGGCGTGCCCATCGTCACCCCGAGTGGCTCATCCAGGTGACACTGGGGACACTGGGGGGATTGGGGACACCGGGGGCACTGGGGGGGATTGGGGACATTGGGGGATTGGGGACATCGGGGGGACATTGGGGACCCTGAAATTCCTGTGTGCCCTGGGCAGGGGCGTGCCCATCGTCACCCCCGAGTGGCTCATCCAGGTGACACTGGGGACACTGGGGACACTGGGGGGGATTGGGGACACGGGGGCACTGGGGGGGATTGGGGACATTGGGGGATTGGGGACATCGGGGGGACATTGGGGACCCTGAAATTCCTGTGTGCCCTGGGCAGGGGCGTGCCCATCGTCACCCCCGAGTGGCTCATCCAGGTGACACTGGGGACACTGGGGACACTGGGGGGGATTGGGGACACCGGGGGCACTGGGGGGGATTGGGGACATTGGGGGATTGGGGACATCGGGGGGACATTGGGGACCCCGAAATTCCTGTGTGCCCTGGGCAGGGGCGTGCCCATCGTCACCCCCGAGTGGCTCATCCAGGTGACACGGGGGACATCGGGAGGGTTGGGGACATTGGGGGGGCTTGGGGACACTGGGGACATTAGGGACATTGGGGACATTGAGGACACTGGGGGGTTGGGGACACTGGGGGGACAGTGGGGACACTGAGGGGACAGTGGGGACACTGGGGGGACAGTAGGGACACTGGGGGGACAGTGGGGGACACTGGGGGTTGGGGACAGTGGGGACACTGAGGGGACAGTGGGGACACTGGGGGGGTTGGGGACACTGGGGGGACAGTGGGGACACTTTGGGGACACTGGGGGGACAGTGGGGACACCGGGGGGACAGTGGGGACACTGGGGGGACAGTGGGGACACCGGGGGTATTTGGGGATTTGGGACCCATCGGGGGCATTGGGGTCACTGGGACATTGGGGGGTTGGGGATGAGGAGAGGGGAGTTGGGGACACTGGGGACAGTGGCAGGTGGCCTTGGGGACAATGGGGGGGTATTTGGGGACAATGGGGGTGGTCTAAGGACACTGGGGGGGCCCTGGGTGACCCCATGTGTCCCCAGAGTTCCCACGGTGGCCCTGGGGGACCCCGTGTGACCCTGAGTGACCCCGTGTGACCCCCTGTGACCCCGTGTCCCCAGAGTTCCCGCGGTGGCCCCGTGTGACCCCCTGTGACCCCATGTGACCCCGTGTAACCCCGTGTGTCCCCGGTGTCCCCAGAGTTCCCGCGGTGGCCCTGGGTGACCCCAGTAACCCCGTGTGACCCCGGTGTCCCCAGAGTTCCCGCGGTGGCCCTGGGTGACCCCAGTAACCCCGTGTGACCCCGGTGTCCCCAGAGTTCCCGCGGTGGCCCTGGGTGACCCCAGTAACCCCGTGTGACCCCGGTGTCCCCGGTGTCCCCAGAGTTCCCGCGGTGGCCGCCCGCTGTCCCGGATCCCTTCCTGCCCCGGGACCCGTCCTGTGAGCGGCGCTTCGGCTTCCGGCTGCGCCCGGCGCTGGCCCGGGCCCGCAGCCACCCCCTGCTGCAGGTGACAGTGTCCCCGTGTCCCCAGTGTCCCTGAATGTCCCTAAATGTCCACAATGTCCACAATGTCCCCTCAGTGTCCCCAATGTCCCCAGTGTCCCCAGTGTTCCCTCAGTGTCCCCAATATCGCCAATGTCCCCAGTGTCCCTTCGGTGTCCCCAATGTCCCCAATGTCCACAAATGTCCCCAACACCCAATGTCCCCAACTCCCACTGTCCCCACTGTCCACACTGTTCCCTGATGTCCCCTGATGTCCCCCTCGTGTTCCCAGTGTTCCCACTGTACCCTGATTTCCCCTGATGTCCCCACTGTCCCCTGATGTCCCCACTGCCCCCTGATGTCTCCACTGTCCCCATTGTTCCCTGGTGTCCCCAGCGTCCACACTGTCTCAATGTCCCCCTCTGTCCCCACTATCCCCTCGGTCCCCTCTCTGTCCCCTCACTGTCCCCCTGTCCCCCCTGTCCCTCTCTGTCCCCTCACTGTCCCCCCTGTCCCTCTCTGTCCCCTCACTGTCCCCTCACTGTCCCCCCTGTCCCCTCAGTGTCCCCTGCCCCCTCTCTGTCCCCTGCTGTCCTCTCTCTGTCCCCTGTGTCCCCTCGCTGTCCCTCCCTGTCCCCTGTCCCCCGTGTCCCCTCACTGTCCCCTCACTGTCCCCTGTCCCCCGTCCCCCTGTCCCCTCGCTGTCCCCTCACTATCCCTGTCCCCCCTGTCCCCTCACTCTCCCCTCCCTGTCCCCTGTCCCCCGTGTCCCCTCGCTGTCCCCTCACTGTCCCCTGTCCCCCCTGTCCCCGTGTCCCCTCGCTGTCCCCTCACTGTTCCCTGTCCCCTGTGTCCCCAGGGTTACCGTGTGCACGTCACCCCAGCGTGCGGCCGAGCCCCCACGAGCTGCGGGACATCGTGACCTGCTGTGGGGGCGGCGTGCTGGGCAGGCTGCCCACGGGGCGCGCCGTGAGTGGGGACAGGGGGGACATGGGGGGACACGGGGGGACATGGGGACATGGGGGGGACAGCAGGCTGCCCACGGGGCGCGCCGTGAGTGGGGACAGGGGGGACATGGGGACATGGGGGGGACAGCAGGCTGCCCACGGGGCGCGCGTGAGTGGGGACAGGGGGGACATGGGGGGACACGGGGGGACATGGGGACATGGGGGGGACAGCAGGCTGCCCACGGGGCGCGCCGTGAGTGGGGACGGGGGGCACGGGGGACACGGGGACATGGGGGACACTGGGGACACGGGGGGGACAGCAGGCTGCTGAGGGAGAGCGCCGTGAGTGGGGACACCGGGGACAGGGGGACACGGGGGGGACACGGGGGGACACGGGGGGGACACGGGGGGATGAGGGGATGTGGGGGGACATGAGGGCAAGGGGGACACTGGGGGCACATGGGAGACAGTGGAGACATTGAGGGGACACGCGGGGGGACACGGGGACATGGGGGGACATGGGGGGACACGGGGACAGTGGGGGGGAAATGGGGACACTGGGGATTCTGGGGACACTGGGGGGACACGAGGAGGACACGGGGGGACTGGGGGCATCAGGGGACACTGGGGGGACACTGGGGATATGGGGGGACACTGGGGACATTAGGGGACACTGGGGGGACTTTGGGGTTCTCCCACTGAACTCTGGGGTTCTCCCAGGGGTTTTTAGGGGGGTTTGGGGGGTCTGCTGGGTTTGGGGTTTGGGGTGTCTGCTGGGTTTGGGGTTGGGGTTTGGGGGTCTGGGGTTTGGGGTGTCTGCTGGGTTTGGGTTTGGGGTCTGCTGGTTTGGGTCTGGGGTTTGGTGTCTGTGGGTTTGGGGTTTGGGTGTCTGCTGGGTTTGGGGTCTGGGGTTTTGGGGTGTCTGCTGGGTTTGGGGTTTGGGGTGTTGCTGGGTTTGGGGTTTGGGGTGTCTGCTGGGTTTGGGGTCTGGGGTTTGGGGTGTCTGCTGGTTTGGGGTTTGGGGTGTCTGCTGGGTTTGGGGTCTGGGGGGTCTGGTTGGGTTGGGGGGGGTTTGGGGGTTCAGGGGGGGTTTTGGTGGTTCTGGTTGGGTTTGGGGTGTTTTTGTGGTCAGCACCAGGAGGATCCCATCGGGGTTTGGGGTTTTTTGGGATTTTTTTTTTTTTTTTATTTCTCATGGGGTTTTGGGGTTTCTCGTGGGGTTTGGGGGTTTTTTTTTGTTTCTCATGGGGATTTTGGGGTTTCTTGTGCAATTTTGGGGTTTTTTTGGGGGTTTTGGGGTTTTCTCCCAGGGGTCTGGGGTTTCTTGTTTAATTTTGGGGCTCCTCACTGGGTTTTTGGGGTTTTTTGGGGGGGATTTTGGGGTTTCTCACTCACATTTGGGTTTCCATTGGGTTTTGGGGTTTTTTTAGGTTCTTTTTGGGATTTCTCATGGTGGAGTTGGGGTTCCTGTGGGGTTTTTGGGGTTTCTTGTTCAATTTTGGGGTTTTTTGGGGGTTTTTGGGGTTTCCCTTGGAGTTTTTTAGTGGGGATTTTGGGGTTTCTCGTGGGGTTTTGGGTTTTTCCAGCATTTCTCACGGGTTTTATTTTATTTTATTTTATTTTGGGGTCCCCCAGCCCCGGGTGCTGGTGGTCTCGTGCCCCCAGCACCGGGGGGGCTCCGTTGGGATTTGGGGGTTTTCAGGGCGGTTCTAACGGGGTTTTTATTTTATTTTATTTCCTTTTTGGCTCCCCAGCCCCGGGTTCTGGTGGTCTCGTGCCCCCAGGACCGCGCTCTGTGGCCCCGGGTGGCGGCCGCGGGGCTCCCGCTGCTCTCGCCCGAGCTGCTGCTCTCGGGGGTCCTGCGGCAGCGCCTGCACCTCGAGCCTCCCTGCTCACCCCGAGCCCCGACCCGGGCAACACACACCCCAAAAATCCCGCCCAGAAACGGCAGAGTCCCGGTGAAAAAAAACAAAATCCCGCTCAGAAACGGAAAAATCCTGCCCAAAAAACTCCAAATCCCGCCCAAAAGACTCCAAATCCCGCCCAGAAAACCCCAAATCCCACAAAAAAAACCCAAATCCCGCCCAAAAAACCCCAAATCCCGCCCAGAAAACCCCAAATCCGCCCAAAAAGCCCAAAATTCCACCCAGAAAACCCCAAATCCCGCCCAAAAAAACCCCAAAATCTGCCCAAAAAACCTCAAATCCCCCCAAAAAAGCCCTCAATCCCCCCCTCCCCCCCCCGCCCCATTCGGGGGGCTCCACCCCCCCCCCGAGCCCCCCCCGGACCCGGAGCGGGCGCAGACCCCCCAAAAATCAACCCCCAAACTCAGGACCCGCCCAAAAACCCCAACCCCCCCCATCAAAAACCCCGAAAACGGCCCCGGGTCACCAAAGAGGGTCCCGACCCAAATTTCGGGGTCCCAGAGCCCCCCCCGAGCCCCCCCGGACCCGGAGCGGGCGCAGACCCCCCCAAAATCAACCCCCAAACTCAGGGACCCCCCAAAAAACCCCAAACCCCCCTCAAAAACCCCGAAACGGCCCCGGGGTCACTCGGAGGGTCCCGACCCAAATTTCGGGGTCCCAGAGCCCCCCCCGAGCCCCCCCCGGACCCGGAGCGGGCGCAGACCCCCCCAAACCCCCCCAAATCCAGGGACCTCCCCAAAACCCCCCAAACAGCCCAAAAATCCCCCCCAAAAACCCCAACCCCCCCCAGGAGCCCCCCCGGACCCGGAGCAGGCGCAGACCCCCCCCAAATTCCGGGGCCCCCCCCGAATGCCCAAATCCCCCCGCAGAGCCCCCAAACGCCCCCCGAACGCCCCCAGCCCCCCCCCGGCCCCTCCCAAACGCCCCCCCCCCCGTTTTGGGGTCTCCGAGCCCCCCCGGGGGTCCCCAATAAAGTGAATGACGAGAAATCCCGAATTTGGGGGGAGGGGAGGGGGCTCGGGGACCCCCCTGGGGAGTTTGGGGACATCAGGGACACTTTGGGGACCCCCTGGGGACATCGGGGACCCCTCAAGGGACAATTTGGGGACCCCCCCGGGGAGTTTGGGGACCCCCTTGGGGACATCGGGGACCCCTTTGGGGACCTCCCTGGGGAATTTGGGGACACTTTGGGGGCGTCAGGGACCCCTCAGGGACATTTTGGGGACCCCCCTGGGGACTTGGGGGACATTGGGGACCCTCTTGGGGACACTTTGGGGACATCGGGGATCCCTCAGGGACACTTTGGGGACCCTCTTGGGGACATCGGGGTCCCCTGGGGACATTAGGGACCCCCTGGGGAAATTGGGGATACCCTGGGGACCTCGGGGACCCCCTGGGGACATTTTGGGGACACCGGCAACCCCTTGGGGACACCCAGGTTCCTTTGGGGACATCAGGGACCCTTTGGGGACACCAAGGTCCCTCCTGAGGGACCCCTGGGGACCACTTTGGGGACCCCCTGGCGACTTTGGGGACACTCGGGACCCCTTGGGGAAACCCGGGACCCCTTGGGGACCCCCTGGGGACATTGGGGACCCTCTGGGGACATTGGGGACCCCTGGGGACACCCGGGACCCTTCAGGGCTCCCCTGGGGACACCCGGGACCCCTTGGGGACATTGGGACCCTGGGGACACCCAGGACCCCTCGGGGACCCTCTGGGGGGTTGGGGACACAGTGACACCGGGTCCGGGCTGTGACATCATCGTCACCCTCATGACGTCATCGACAGAAGCGTCATGTCAGCGACCCGGGGATGACACTGTCATTGTGACGTCATCACTGCAACTGTGACATCAGCGTATTCATTGTGACATCATCACGGTCACTGTGACATCATCGCTGTCACTGTGATGTCTTCATTTTCATTGTGACATCATCAGTACCACAGCGACATCACAACGATCACCACGTGACATCGTGGTGACAGTGACGTCACCGCTGTCACCGTGATGTCGTCATTGACGCTATGACGTCATCATTAACACAGTGACGTCACGATTCTCACTGAGGTGTCATCACTGTGACTGGTGACATCGTCATGGTCGCAGTGACATCATCATTGTCATTGTGACGTCTCCATTGTCGTTATGACATCATCGATGTCAACGTGACTTTGTCATTGTCACTGTGACGTCATCACTGTCACAGTGACGTTATCGGCATACCCGTGATGTCATCATCAATGCCACTATAATGTCATCGTCATCCCATCAACACAGCTGTACAGCCACCACACTAACGTCATCACCACCTTAATGACATCATCACTGACATATGACGTCATTCCAGTCATGTCGACACGTCATCGTCGTCATGGTGACGTCATTGACGTGATGTCATTACCATATAGGTGACGTCATCGATACATCACCACCACCATAGTAACATACTCGATGTTGCTATGACGTCAGCACTAGCACCGTGACGTTATCGTTATGATGACGTCATTGCCATTCCATTGATAGCATTGACACGACTATGTCATCACCACCACAGTGATGTCATCGATGCCATTATGATGTCATCCCTGTCCCACTGACATCATTGACACGACATCATCACCACCACAGCGACATCGTGGTGACATCATAGGCATCCAAATGACATCATAGGTAGTGCATAGAGATCGCTGACAGTGTGATGTCACCTTCACGATGATGTCATTATATGCACAATGACGTCAAAACCATCCCAGTGACATCATTCTCACAATGGCTTCACCACCGTGACAATGACGTCACTGCTACCACCGTGACATCATCGAAAAATCACTCTGATGTCATTGCTGCAATTACATCACCAACGGCAGTATGACGTCATTGCCCTCCTGGTGATGCCGTCGTGGTGACATCACCACCATTGCAGCGTGTGTCGATGTGACGTCATCACTCTCATAGTGATGTCATCGTTGTCCCAGCGGCGTCACCGCGGTCCCAGTGACGTTATCGATGTCCCCGAAGACGTCACTGCTGTCCCCAGCAGTGTCACCTCTGGGGGCACCGCTGATGTCACCGCCGTTCTGCTGACGTCATCACTCCCCGTGACGTCACCGCTGTCCCCAGGATGGCGGCGCCGAGGGCTCGGAGCTGGGAGAGCAGCGGGAGCAGAGAGCCTGAGGGGACACAGAGGGGACACTGAGGGGACAACGAGGGGACACGGAGAGAGGGGACACGGAGGGGACAGAGAGGGGACACTGAGGGGACACCAAGGGGACACGGAGAGAGGGGACACGGAGGGGACAGAGAGGGGACATGGGGGGGACACTGAGGGGACAGAGAGGGGACACGGGGGGGACACTGAGGGGACACTGAGGGGACACTGAGGGGACAGAGAGGGGACACTGAGGGGACACGGGGGGGACACTGAAGGGACACATCTGGGGACACATCTGGGGTCACATCAGGGGACACATCTGGGGACACCGGGGACACATCTGGGGATACATTTGGGACACATTTGAGGACATCTGGAGACATTTGGGGACACTTGGGGACACTCAAGGACACATTTGGGGACATTTGGGACACTGAGGGGACACTGGGGACATATTTGGTGATATTTAGAAATGTTTGGGACACATTTGGGGACATTTAGGGACATTTATGGACACTTGGGGACCCTCAAGGACACATTTGGAGACATTTAGGGGCATTTAGGGACATTTGGGGACATCAGAGTCACATTTGGGGACATGTGGGGACCCGGGTGGCGCCACCCCCACCTGTGTCCGGGCGCGGCGGTGACACCTTGGGGACAGGGACAGGGCACGGGGACCCTGAGAGCCACGGCCTGGGCGGTGACGTCACAGCCCTGGGGACAGAGGGACAGGGACAGAGGGACAGGGACAGAGGGACAGAGGAGGGGACAGGGACAGAGGGACAGAGGGTCAGTGTCACCACTGGTGTCCCCGCTGTCCCCGGTGTCCCCAGTGTCCAATGTCCCCCAGTGTCCCCCAGTGTCCCCCAGTGTCCCTCTCCCCTCCCCCCCCATACCTGCTCAGCCCCTCCCCCTCTCTCCTCGGTCTCTCCTCAGCCGCCTCCGCCCGGAGCCGCTCCCGGGACAGGGCCTGGAACGGAACGGCCCCAGGGGTGCTCAGGTGTGCACAGGTGTGCACAGGTGTGCCCAACCTGGACCAGGTGTGCCCTCACCTGTCTCTCACCCAGGTGTGCCCTCCCCTGTCCCTCACCTGTCCCAGGTGTATTCCCCTCACCTGTCCCAGGTGTATTCCCCTCACCTGTCCCAGGTGTATTCCCGTCCCCTGTCCCAGGTGTGCTCTCACCTGTCTCTCACCTGTCCCAGGTGCGTCCCTCACCTGTCTCTCCCCTGTCCCAGGTGTATTCCCCTCCCCTGTCCCTCACCTGTCCCAGGTGTGCTCTCACCTGTCCCAGGTGTGTCTCTCCCCTGTCCCAGGTGTATTCCCCTCACCTGTCCCAGGTGTGCTCTCACCTGTCTCTCCCCTGTCCCAGGTGTGCTCTCACCTGTCCCAGGTGTGCTCTCACCTGTCTCTCCCCTGTCCCAGGTGTGCTCTCACCTGTCCCAGGTGTGCTCTCACCTGTCTCTCCCCTGTCCCAGGTGTGCTCTCACCTGTCTCTCCCCTGTCCCAGGTGTGTCTCTCACCTGTCCCAGGTGTGCTCTCACCTGTCTCTCCCCTGTCCCAGGTGTGCTCTCACCTGTCTCTCCTCTGTCCCAGGTGTGCTGTCCCCTGTCCCAGGTGTGCTCTCACCTGTCTCTCCCCTGTCCCAGGTGTGCTCTCACCTGTCTCTCCCCTGTCCCAGGTGTGTCTCTCACCTGTCCCAGGTGTGCTCTCACCTGTCTCTCCCCTGTCCCAGGTGTGCTCTCACCTGTCTCTCACCTGTCCCAGGTGTGTCTCTCACCTGTCCCAGGTGTGCTCTCACCTGTCTCTCACCTGTCCCAGGTGCGCTCTCACCTGTCCCAGGTGTGTCTCTCACCTGTCCCAGGTGTATTCCTCTCACCTGTCCCAGGTGTGTCTCTCTCCCTGTCCCAGGTGTGCTCTCACCTGTCTCTCCCCTGTCCCAGGTGTGCTCTCACCTGTCCCAGGTGTGCTCTCACCTGTCTCTCCCCTGTCCCAGGTGTGCTCTCACCTGTCCCAGGTGTGCTCTCACCTGTCTCTCACCTGTCCCAGGTGTGCTCTCACCTGTCTCTCCCCTCGCAGCTCCTCCTCCCTCTGGCGCAGCCGCAGCTCCAACAGCGACACCTGGCGGGAGGCGGCGGCCACTGCAGCGCCCAGGGAGCGCACCTGGGCCAGGGCAGAAAGGTGAGAGACAGGTGAGACAGGTGAGGGACAGGGGAGACAGGTGAGGGACAGGGGAGACAGGTGAGGGACAGGTGACAGGTGGGACAGGTGAGACATGCCCACAGGGATGTCATCTGTCTCACCTGTCTCCCCTCTCACCTGTCCCTCACCTGTCTCACCAGTCCCTCACCTGTCTCTCCCCTGTCCAGGTGTATTCCCCTCCCCTGTCACTCCCAGGTGTCTCTCCCCTGTCCCAGGTGTGTCCCAGGTGTCTCTCCCCGGTCCCAGGTGTGTCCCAGGTGTCTCTCCCCGGTCCCAGGTGTGTCCCAGGTGTCTCTCCCCTGTCCCAGGTGTGTCCCAGGTGTCTCTCCCCTGTCCCAGGTGTGCTCCCCTCCCTTCCCAGTGCTCCTCACCTGTCCCAGTGTGTCCAGTGTGCTCCCCTCACCTGTCCCAGGTGTCTCCTGTCCCAGTGTGTCCGGTGTGCTCCCCTCCCCTGTCCCAGGTGTCTCTCACCTGTTCCTGCAGCCGCAGCTCACGGCCCCTCTGCAGCCTCACCTGCAGCAGCAGCTGGAACACCTTGAGGCGCCAACGGGCCAGCAACACCTGAGAGAGAAACACACCTGAGACACCTGGGGACACACCTGAGACACCTGGGAACACACCTGAGAGACACCAGAGACACCTGGGAACACACCTGAGACACCTGGGACACACCTGAGACACCTGGAACACACCTGGGACACACCTGGGACACACCTGAGGGACCTGGGAACACACCTGGGAACACACCTGAGACACCTGGGAACACACCTGAGACACCTGGGAGCACACCTGAGAGAAACACACCTGAGACACACCTGAGACACACCTGAGACACCTGGGAACACCTGAGAGACCTGGGAACACCTGAGAGACCTGGAAACACTTGAGAGACCCCAAACACACCTGGGGCAGCCACAGGTGTGGCCACATCCTCCAGGTGTGTCCCAGGAGCCTCCAGGTGTGCTCAGGTGTGTCCAAAAAATCCCCCAGGTGTGCCTCAGGTGTACCAAAGGTTTGTCCAGGTGTCCCAGGTGTGCTCCAGATGTCCCAGGTGTGTCACAGGTGTATCCAAGGTGAGCCCCAGGTGTGTCCAGGTGTGTCCCAGGTGTGTCCCAGGCAGGCCCAGGTGTTTCCCAGGTATGTCTCAGGTGTGTCCAGGTGTGTCCCAGGTGTGTTCCAGGTGTGCCCCAGCTGTCCCAGGTGTACCCCAGGTGTGCCCAGGTGTGCCCCAGGTGTATCCAAGGTGAGCCCCAGGTGTGTCCAGGTGTGTCCCAGGTGTGCCCAGGTGTGCCCCAGCTGTCCCAGGTGTACCCCAGGTGTACCCCAGGTGTGTCCCAGGTGTGCCCCAGGTGTGTCCCAGGTGCGTCGCAGGTGTGTCCAGGTGTGTCCCAGGTGTGTCCCAGGTGTACCCCAGGTGTGCCCCAGGTGTATCCAAGGTGAGCCCCAGGTGTGTCCAGGTGTGCCCCAGGTGTGTCCAGGTGTGCCCCAGGTGTACCCCAGGTGTGTCCAGGTGTGTCCCAGGTGTGTCCAGGTGTACCCCAGGTGTGTCCCAGGCAGGCCCAGGTGTTTCCCAGGTATGTCCCAGGTGTGAGTGTCCCAGGCAGGCCCAGGTGTACCCCAGGTGTACCCCAGGTGTGCCCAGGTGTACCCCAGGTGTGTCCCAGGTATGTCTCAGGTGTGTCCAGGTGTGTCCCAGGTGTCTCCCCTGGCAGTTACTGGGAGGCCTCACCTGCTCTGGGTTTCGCTCCGCCCCCTCAGGGCCAAGGCCCCGCCCCCTCCAGGCCTCGAGCTCCTCCTCCAGGATTTGGGCCCGCCCTTTTCAGCCTCAAGCTCCGCCTCCAGGCCTTGGCTCCGCCCCTTTTCAGCCTCAAGCTCCGCCTCCAGGCCGTGGCTTCGCCCCTTTTCAGCCTCAAGCTCCGCCTCCAGGCCTTGGCTCCGCCCCTTTTCAGCCTCAAGCTCCGCCTCCAGGCCTTGGCGCCGCCCCTTTTCAGCCTCAAGCTCCACCTCCAGCTTTGGCTCCGCCCCTTTTGAGCCTCAAGCCCGCCTCCAGGCCGTGCCTCCGTCGCCTTTCAGCCTCAAGCTCCGCCTCCAGGCTTTGGCACCGCCCCCTCAGTGCTTTAAGCTCCGCCTCCAGGTCATGGCCACGCCCCATTACAGCTCCGCCCCGGGACCTGCAAGGTGGACTGGGAATACTGGATGAATGGGAGTTACTGGGAGCATGGGAGTTACTGGGAGTTATGGGAGCACTGGGAGCATGGGCGATTCGGAGTTACTGGGAGCACTGGGTACTGGGAGACTGGGAGCATGGGAGTTACTGGGAGATGGAGCACTGGGAGCACTGGGAGTTACTGGGAGTTACTGGGAGTACTGGAGTTACTGGGAGACTGGGAGTTACTGGAGCACTGGGAGTTACTGGGAGTTACTGGGAGTTACTGGGAGCATGGGAGTTAGGGAGCACTGGGAGTTACTGGGAGTTACTGGGAGTTACTGGAGTTACTGGGAGCACTGGGAGTTACTGGGAGCACTGGGAGTTACTGGAGTTACTGGAGTTACTGGGAGTTACTGGGAGTTACTGGGAGCACTGGAGTTACTGGGAGTTACTGGGAGTTACTGGGAGTTACTGGGAGCACTGGGAGGTACTGGGAGCACTGGGAGTTACTGGGAGTTACTGGGAGTTACTGGGAGCACTGGGAGCACTGGGAGTTACTGGGAGCACTGGGAGCACTGGGAGCACTGGGAGTTACTGGGAGTTACTGGGAGCACTGGGTAGCACTGGGAGTTACTGGGAGTTACTGGGAGCACTGGGAGTTACTGGGAGTTACTGGGAGTTACTGGGAGCACTGGGAGCACTGGGAGTACTGGGAGTTACTGGGAGCACTGGGAGCACTGGGAGTTACTGGGAGTTACTGGGAGTTACTGGGAGCACTGGGAGTTACTGGGAGTTACTGGGAGTTACTGGGAGCACTGGGAGCACTGGGAGCACTGGGAGTTACTGGGAGTTACTGGGAGCACTGGGAGTTACTGGGAGCACTGGGAGTTACTGGGAGTTACTGGGAGTTACTGGGAGTTACTGGGAGTTACTGGGAGCACTGGGAGTTACTGGGAGTTACTGGGAGTTACTGGGAGCACTGGGATGGTACTGGGAGCACTGGGAGTTACTGGGAGTTACTGGGAGTTACTGGGAGTTACTGGGAGCACTGGGAGCACTGGGAGTTACTGGGAGCACTGGGAGCACTGGGAGCACCGGGAGTTACTGGGAGTTACTGGGAGCACTGGGAGCACTGGGAGTTACTGGGAGTTACTGGGAGTTACTGGGAGCACTGGGAGTTACTGGGAGTTACTGGGAGTTACTGGGAGCACTGGGAGCACTGGGAGACTGGGAGTTACTGGGAGTTACTGGGAGCACTGGGAGTACTGGGAGTTACTGGGAGCACTGGGAGTTACTGGGAGCAGTGGGAGTTACTGGGAGCACTGGGAGTTACTGGGAGCACTGGGAGTTACTGGGAGCACTGGGAGCACTGGGAGCACTGGGAGTTACTGGGAGCACTGGGAGCACTGGGAGTTACTGGGAGCACTGGGAGTTACTGGGAGCACTGGGAGTTACTGGGAGTTACTGGGAGTTACTGGGAGTTACTGGGAGCACTGGGAGTTACTGGGAGTTACTGGGAGTTACTGGGAGGTACTGGGAGCACTGGGAGTTACTGGGAGTTACTGGGAGTTACTGGGAGTTACTGGGAGCAGTGGGAGCACTGGGAGTTACTGGGAGCACTGGGAGCACTGGGAGTTACTGGGAGTTACTGGGAGTTACTGGGAGCACTGGGAGGTACTGGGAGCACTGGGAGTTACTGGGAGTTACTGGGAGTTACTGGGAGTTACTGGGAGCAGTGGGAGCACTGGGAGTTACTGGGAGCACTGGGAGCACTGGGAGTTACTGGGAGTTACTGGGAGTTACTGGGAGTTACTGGGAGCACTGGGAGCACTGGGAGTTACTGGGAGTTACTGGGAGTTACTGGGAGCACTGGGAGCACTGGGAGTTACTGGGAGTTACTGGGAGTTACTGGGAGTTACTGGGAGCACTGGGAGTTACTGGGAGTTACTGGGAGTTACTGGGAGCACTGGGAGTTACTGGGAGTTACTGGGAGTTACTGGGAGTTACTGGGAGCACTGGGAGTTACTGGGAGTTACTGGGAGTTACTGGGAGTTACTGGGAGCACTGGGAGTTACTGGGAGCACTGGGAGTTACTGGGAGCACTGGGAGTTACTGGGATCCTCACCTGGGGCGCAGCACGAAGTGGGAGGGCGGGATGAGCCTGGCAGGGGGACACTGGGAGCACTGGGAGTTACTGGGAGCACTGGGAAGGGAGCACTGGGAGCACTGGGAGCACTGGGAGCACTGGGCGTTACTGGGAGCACTGGGAAGGGAGCACTGGGGGCACTGGGAGCACTGGGAGCACTGGGCGTTACTGGGAGCACTGGGAGGACCCGGGCGGGGCTCGGCCATCATTGACCTGTGGTGAGAGAGTTCCCAGTATGGACCAGTAAGGACCAGTATGGACCAGTATAAACCAGTACAGCCCATCCCCAGCGCCAGCCCCCTCCCAGTCCCCCAGTTCTCTCCCAGTTCCCCCCAGTACCTGCCAGTTTCTCTCCCAGTCCCTCCCAGTCCTTCCCAGTTTATCCCGGTTTATCCCAGTCCCATCCCAGTTTATCCCTGTCCCATCCCAGTTCCCCCAGTCTCTCCCAGTCCATCCCAGTTCTCCCAGTCCCTCCCAGTTTATCCCCCCAATCTCTCCAGTTCCCCCAGTTTATCCCACGCTCTCCCAGTCCCATCCCAGTTCCCCCAGTCCATCCCAGTTCCCCACTCTCTCCCACTCTCTCCCAGTTTATCCCAGTTTATCCCACTCTCTCCCAGTTTATCCCAGTCTATCCCAGTCTCTCCCAGTTAATCCCAGTTTATCCAGTCTCTCCCAGCTCCCCAGTTTATCCCACTCTATCCCAGTCTATCCCAGTTTATCCCAGTTCCCCAGTACCTCCCAGTCTCCCCGCGCGGTGCACGCCGGGAAGGCTCCTCCTCCGCCGCCGCCGCCGCCGCTTTCCCGCGCTCCCGCCTCAGCCAATCAGGGGCGGCGGCTGCCGGGCCCCGCCTCTCCGCTGACCAATGGCAGGCAGCGATTGAGGGATGTGGGCGAGGCTTTGAGGGTGACTGGACCATTCAGAACGAGGGGGCGGGGCTAAACGGGGCGGGGTCGGGTCCTGGAATGGGAAATGGAGCCTGAGGGGAAATGGGAGCTGGAATGGGAAATGGGAGCTGGAATGGGAAATGGGGACTGAGGGGAAATGGGAGCTGGAATGGGAAATGGGAGCTGGAATGGGAAATGGGGACTGAGGGGAAATGGGAGCTGGAATGGGAAATGGGGACTGAGGGGAAATGGGACTGGAATGGGAAATGGGGACTGAGGGGAAATGGGAGCTGGAATGGGAAATGGGGACTGATGGGAAATGGGAGCTGGAATGGGAAATGGGGACTGAGGGGAAATGGGAGCTGGAATGGGAAATGGGGACTGAGGGGAAATGGGAGCTGGAATGGGAAATGGGGACTGATGGGAAATGGGAGCTGGAATGGGAAATGGGGACTGAGGGGAAATGGGGGAATGGGGACTGAGGGGAAATGGGGACTGATGGGAAATGGGACCTGGAATGGGAAATGGGGTCTGAGGGGAAATGGGGGAATGGGGACTGAGGGGGGAATGGGGACTGAGGAGGGAATGGGGACTGAGGGGAAATGGGACCTGGAATGGGAACTGAGGGGAAATGGGACCTGGAATGGGAAATGGGGTCTGAGGGGTAATGGGGACTGAGGGGGAATGGGGACTGAGGGGAAATGGGGACTGAGGGGGAATGGGGACTGAGGGGGAATGGGGACTGAGGGGAAATGGGAGCTGGAATGGGAAATGGGGACTGAGGGGGAATGGGGACTGAGGGGGAATGGGGACTGAGGGGGAATGGGACCTGGAATGGGAACTGAGGGGAAATGGGACCTGGAATGGGAAATGGGGACTGAGGGGAAATGGGAGCTGGAATGGGAAATGGGGACTGAGGGGGAATGGGGACTGAGGGGGAATGGGGACTGAGGGGAAATGGGGACTGAGGGGAAATGGGAGCTGGAATGGGGACTGAGGGGGAATGGGGACTGAGGGGGAATGGGGACTGAGGGGAAATGGGACCTGGAATGGGAAATGGGGACTGAGGGGGAATGGGGACTGAGGGGAAATGGGGACTGAGGGGAAATGGGGACTGAGGGGGAATGGGATCCTGAGTCGGGGAATGGGCCCTGTCAGGGTCAGTCAGAGTCCCCGAAGGCTCCGCGCGCGTCCTGGAGGGGTCCGGTGTCCCAACCCTCCAGTCCTCCCAGTCTCTCCCAGTTCCCCCAGTCTCTCCAGTCCTCCCAGTTCTCTCCCAGTCCTCCCAGTCTCCATTCCCCAGTCTCTCCCAGTCCCTCCCAGTCTCTCCCAGTCTCTCCCAGTCTCTCCAGTCTCTCCCAGTCTCTCCCAGTCTCTCCCAGTTCCCCCCAGTCTCTCCAGTCCCTCCCAGTCCTCCCAGTCCCTCCCAGTCTCTCCCAGTCTCTCCCAGTTCCCCCCAGTCCTCCCAGTCCCTCCCAGTCTCTCCCAGTCCCTCCCAGTCCCTCCCAGTCCCTCCCAGTCTCTCCCAGTCTCTCCCAGTCTCTCCCAGTCCCTCCCAGTCTCTCCCAGTCCCTCCAGTCTCTCCAGTTCCTCCCAGTCCCTCCCAGTCTCTCCCAGTCTCTCCCAGTCTCTCCCAGTCCCTCCAGTCCCTCCCAGTTCCCCCAGTCTCTCCCAGTCTCTCCAGTTCCTCCCAGTCTCTCCCAGTCCCTCCCAGTCTCTCCAGTCTCTCCCAGTCCCTCCCAGTCCCTCCCAGTTCCCCCCAGTCTCTCCCAGTCTCTCCCAGTTCCTCCCAGTCCCTCCCAGTCTCTCCCAGTTCCCCCCAGTCCCTCCCAGTCTCTCCCAGTCTCTCCCAGTCCTCCCAGTCTCTCCCAGTCCCTCCCAGTCCCTCCCAGTCCCTCCCAGTCTCTCCCAGTCTCTCCAGTCTCTCCCAGTCCCTCCCAGTCCCTCCCAGTCCCTCCCAGTTCCCCCCAGTCTCTCCCAGTCTCTCCCAGTTCCTCCCAGTCTCTCCCAGTCCCTCCCAGTCTCTCCCAGTCTCTCCCAGTCCCTCCCAGTCTCTCCCAGTCTCTCCCAGTCCCTCCCAGTCCCTCCCAGTCCCTCCCAGTTCCCCCCAGTCTCTCCCAGTCTCTCCCAGTTCCTCCCAGTCTCTCCCAGTTCCCCCAGTCCCTCCAGTCTCTCCCAGTCTCTCCCAGTTCCCCCCAGTCTCTCCCAGTCCCTCCCAGTTCCCCCAGTCCCTCCCAGTCTCTCCCAGTCTCTCCCAGTCCCTCCCAGTCCCTCCCAGTCTCTCCCAGTCTCTCCAGTCTCTCCCAGTTCATTTTTTACCTTTTCCCGCCTTTTCCGCCCCCCCGTTGCCATGGTGACCGCCCGTCCCCATGGTAACTCTGCTCCCGCCCCCCCCGCGCGCTCCCATTGGTCGCCGCTCCCCGCCCCACCAGCGCTGATTGGCTGAGAGCGGCGGAAATAGGGAACCCGGAAGCGTCCGGTGCCGTTGCCATGGAGACCGAGCGCCCGCGTTGCCACGTTAACGGGCGCCCCGCGGCTCCCGCGCTGCCATTGGCTGCTGCGTTCCGGCCCGGGAGCGCTGATTGGCTGGTGAGGGAGGGGGCGTGGCCAAAGGCGGAACTGTGCCCCAAGTTCAGAGGGAACTGGGATGGACTGGGATAAACTGGGATGGACTGGGATGGACTGGAATAAACTGGAATGGACTGGGATGGACTGGAATAAACTGGAATGGACTGGGATGGACTGGGATGAACTGGGATGGACTTGGATAAACTGGGATGGACTGGGATGGACTGGGATAAACTGGGATGGACTGGGATGGACTGGGATAGACTGGGATGGACTGGGATAAACTGGGATAAACTGGGATGGACTGGGATAAACTGGGATATACTGGGATAAACTGGGATGGACTGGGATGGACTGGGATGGACTGGGATAAACTGGATAAACTGGGATGGACTGGGATGGACTGGGATGGACTGGGATAAACTGGGATGGACTGGGATGGACTGGGATAAACTGGGATGGACTGGGATAAACTGGGATAAACTGGGATGGACTGGGATAAACTGGGATAAACTGGGATGGACTGGGATGGACTGGGATAGACTGGGATAGACTGGGATGGACTGGGATAAACTGGGATAAACTGGGATGGACTGGGATAAACTGGGATGAACTGGGATGGACTGGGATGGACTGGGATGGACTGGGAGCTGCAGTGGTCACTCAGAGGCCCAGCACTGGTCCATACTGGTCCATACTGGTCTGTACTGGTCCGTACTGGTCCACACTGCTCCACACTGGTCTATACTGGTCCATACTGGTCTGTACTGGTCCGTACTGGTCCACACTGCTCCACACTGGTCTATACTGGTCTGTACTGTCCTGTACTGGTCCTGTACTGGTCCATACTGGTCCATAATCTCCAATACTGGTCTGTACTGGTCCGTACTGGTCTGTACTGGTTCGTGCTGGTCCATACTGCTCCATACTGCTCCATAATCTCCCATACTGGTCTGTACTGGTCCATACTGGTCCACAATGGTCTGTTCTGCCTTGTACTGGTTCATGCTGGTCCATACTGGTCCATAATTTCCCATACTGGTCCATACTGATCCATAATCTCCCATACTGATCCGTACTGGTCTGTACTGGTCTGTACTGGTCTGTACTGCCCTGTACTAGTCCATACTGATCCATAATCTCCCATAGTGGTCCACACTGATCCATACTGGTCCATACTGGTCCATAATCTCCCATACTGGTCTGTACTGGTCCATAATCTCCCATACTGGTCTGTACTGGTCCGTACTGGTCTGTACTGGTTCGTGCTGGTCCATACTGCTCCATACTGCTCCATAATCTCCCATACTGGTCTGTACTGGTCTGTACTGGTCCGTACTGGTCCATACTGGTCCATAATCTCCAATACTGGTCTGTACTGGTCCTTACTGGTCTGTATTGGTTCGTACTGGTCCATACTGGTCCATACTGCTCCATAATCTCCCATACTGGTCTGTACTGGTCCATACTGGTCCATACTGGTCTGTACTGGTCCATACTGGTCCATAATGGTCTGTACTGTCCTGTACTGGCCCATACTGGCCCGTACTGGTCCATACTGGTCCACACTGGTCCATAATGATCTGTACTGCCCTGTACTGCTCCATACTGGTCCATAATCTCCCATACTGGTCCATACTGGTCCACACTGCTCTGTCCCCAGCACCCCCAGTGACATCACCCCAGGAATTCCCGCCAGGTTTCGGAACGATTTTAATGAAAACTCCCAAAAAAATCCCCAAAAAACCCCTCAGGCTTGAGCGGGGACCGGCGACCCCCAGCGATGACATCACGACCCGCCGATGACATCACGGTGGTGACGTCACTCCCCCCGCAGCAGCCCCGGGATGTCCTCGACAGCTTTTTGGCACCGCTCGGCCACCGAGCGCCCGCCGGGGCCACCGTGGCCACCGTGGCCACCGGCCAGGAGCCCGCGGAGCTCCCGGAGCGCGGCCAGCAGGTGCCGCGTGGCCAGGCGGGCGCTGGCCTCCCACAGCCGCTCGGCCTCGGCCACCGCGGCCACCAAGGCGCCGCCGGGGGTGGCCCCGTCCCGCCGCGCGGCCTCCAGGGCCACCTCGATGTCCCCGAGGCGGCGCCGCAGCTCCCGGGGCAAGGCGGAGGCCTCGTGGCACGCGGCCACCAAGCGCCCCAGCGGGGCCAGGGCGGCCTCCGCCCGGCGGGCCCGGATGGTGGCCGCCTTGGCACTGCCGCTGGCCACCACCGACTCCTGGCGGGCGTCGAAAGCCGCCATGGCCTCGGCGGCGGCCGCCGCCAGCCGCGCCTCGTGCCGGGCCAGCGCCGCGGCCGCCTCGTCCTTGTCCGTGACCAGCTCCGTCCAGCGGCCCGCGGCCACCAGGTCGCCCAGGGCCGGTCCCCATCTGCCGGCCTTGCCGCCGGTGGCCGCGGCGGTGGCCATGGTGGTGGCCTCAGCGGTGGCCATGGCGGTGGCCACGGCGGTGGCCTCGGCGGTGGCCGCGTCCCCGCAGGCGTCGCGCAGCTCGGTGGCCTCGCCGGCCAGCCGGGCCCAGGCGCGTCCGAGCGCGGCCACCGAGTCCCGCCAGGCGCTGGCCGCGCCGCTCACGTGGGCCCAGGTGGCCCCCGGTGTGGCGCCCAGGGCGGCCAGCGCCCGGCCCAGCGAGCTGGCCCCGTCGTGGCCCAGCGTGTCGCGCAGGTGGCCCAGGAAGGCGCCCAGGGCCACGTGCAGGGACCGGGGCGGCGCGGCCGGCAGCAGCACGTCCCCGGCCGGCCCGGACACGGTGGCCGCCAGCTCGCCCAGGGTGGCCACCACGGTGACCAGCGGCTCCAGCAGCGACGGGGAGAGCTGGGGAGGGGACAAGTGGCACTTGGTGGCAGTTGTGGCTTCCCGGGGGCGGCCCGGACGGGTCCTTTCTACCCCTTTGTCACCCCCCCCCCCGCTTCCCCCTCTGTCCCCTTTGTCACCGTCCTGTCCCCTCCCGCCACACCCCTGTGCCCTCCTGCCATCCCCCGTCCCCCCGTGTCCCCTCTGTCCCCCCCTGTCCCCCCCGTCCTCTCCCTGTCCCCCATGTCCCCCCCATGACCCCCCCTGTCCCCACCCCTGTCCCCTCCTGCCATCCCCCTGTCCCCCGTGTCCCCTCTGTCCCCCCGTGTCCCCCCCCGTCCTCTCCCTGTCCCCCCATGTCCCCCCCCGGCCCCCAGTGTCCCCCCTGTCCTCCCCATGACCCTCCCTGTCCCCCCCTGTCCCCCTCTGTCCCCCCCTGTCCCCCCCTGTCCCTCCCGCCGGCACTGTCGCACCTCGCGGGGCTCCATGGCCGCTGGGGACACTCCGGGCTCGCCTTGGGGACACGGGGGGGACACTGGGGGGACACGGGGGGGACACTGGGGGGACACGGGGGGGACACACGGGGGGGACGCGAGCGCAGGGGGCGCGGCCGGGGGGGGGGAGAGAGCAGGAAGCGGTGACGTCACCGCCCAGGGCCCGCCCACGGGGACAGGGCGGGGTCCCCAAAATCCCCCCAGTGTCCCCAAAGTCCTCCCGGTGTCCCGCCCAGTGTGCCCAAAGTCCCCCGATGTCCCCAAAATCCTCCCGATGTCCCCAAAATCCTCCCGGTGTCTCTAGTCTCCCGGTGTCCCCAAAGTTCCCCCCGGTGTCCCCAAAGTCCCCCGGTGTCCCCAAAGTTCCCCCCGGTGTCCCCCAAGTCCCCCGATGTCCCCAAAGTCCCCCAGTGTCCTCTACGTCCCCCAGTATCCCCCGATGTCCCCAAAGTCCCCCCGATGTCCCAAAGTTCCCCCGGTGTCTCCCCGGTGTCCCCAGAGTCCCCCCCCCGATGTCCCAAAATCCTCCCGCTGTCCCCAAATCCTCCCGCTGTCCCCAAAGTACCCCCAGTGTCCTCCTGCTGTCCCCAAAGTCCCCCCGGTGTCCCAGTGTCCCCCCGGTGTCCCCAAAGTCCCCCCAGTGTCCTCAAAGTCCCTTCAATGTCCCCCCGGTGTCCCCAAAGTCCCCCCCCGATGTCCCCAGAGTCCCCCCGGTGTCCCCACAGTGTCCCCCCGGTGTCCCCAGCATGGGCCGAGTGTCCCCGATGTCCTGCTGGGGACACTGGGGGACACTGGGGGACACTGGGACAGGATGGGGGACACTGGGGGACACTGGGGGACACTGGGGGACACTGGGACAGGATGGGGGACACTGGGGGACACTGGGGGACACTGGGACAGGATGGGGCAGGATGGGGGACACTGGGGGACACTGGGGGACACTGGGACAGGATGGGGGACACTGGGGGACACTGGGGGACACTGGGACAGGATGGGGGACACTGGGGGACACTGGGGGACACTGGGGGACACTGGGACAGGATGGGGGACACTGGGGGACACTGGGGGACACTGGGACAGATGGGGGACACTGGGGGACACTGGGGGACACTGGGGACAGGATGGGGGACACTGGGGGACACTGGGGGACACTGGGGGACACTGGGACCAGGAATGGGGAAGCACTGGGGGACACTGGGGGACACTGGGACAGGATGGGGGACACTGGGGGACACTGGGGGACACTGGGACAGGATGGGGGACACTGGGGGACACTGGGGGACACTGGGGGACACTGGGACAGGATGGGGACACTGGGGACACTGGGGGACACTGGGACAGGATGGGGGACACTGGGGGACACTGGGGGACACTGGGACAGGATGGGGGACACTGGGGGACACTGGGGGACACTGGGGGACACTGGGACAGGATGGGGGACACTGGGGGGCACTGGGGGACACTGGGACAGGATGGGGGACACTGGGGGACACTGGGGGACACTGGGACAGGATGGGGGACACTGGGGGACACTGGGGGACACTGGGACAGGATGGGGGACACTGGGGACACTGGGGGACACTGGGACAGGATGGGGGACACTGGGGGACACTGGGGGACACTGGGGGACACTGGGACTGGATGGGGGACACTGGGGGACACTGGGGACACTGGGGGACACTGGGACAGGATGGGGGACACTGGGGGACACCCTAGGGGTCACACGGGGACACTGAGGGCACACGGGTGTATCCCTAAGGTGTCCCCAAGCACAGGCCGTGTCCCCAAGGTGTCCCTAAGGTGTCCTGAAGCACACAGGTGTGTCCCCAAGGTGTCCCTAAGGTGTCCCCAAGCACACAGCCGTGTCCCCAAGGTGTCCCCAAGGTGTCCCCAAGGTGTCCCGAAGCACACAGCCGTGTCCCCAAGGTGTCCCCAAGGTGTCCCGAAGCACACGGCCGTGTCCCCAAGGTGTCCCCAAGGTGTCCCCAAGCACACGGCCGTGTCCCCAGGGTGTCCCTAAGGTGTCCCCTGGATGTCCCCCGAGCTGTCGCCGCCCCCCAGCGATGACAGCGTCTCTGCCGTGTCCTCCCCCCGCCCGGCCAGGGCCACCTGGGCCACCTGCAGCCTCCGGGCCACCTGTCCCTCCTCCTCGCCGCCCTCCCCCTCTGTCCCCAGGGCCACCGCGATGTCCCCGAGCAGGCGGGCGGCGCCGGGGTAGCCCTGTCCCCGCGTACCCCAGGGCGTCACCTCCCTGTCGCGACAGACGGCGGCCACCAGGCGACCGAGCCACATCGCCACCTCCTCCAGCCGCCCCAGCGCCTCGGCGGTGGCCGCGCCGGTGGCCGCGGTGGCCTCGGCGCTGGCCCTGGCGGTCGCCACCCGCCAGGCGCGCTGCCGCAGGCTCTGGGCCCGGCGGCGGTGGTGGCCCGCCACCTCCTCCAGGTGACGCCGCGATGTCGCCAGGCCTCTGAGGGCCACCTGGCAGGACAGGGCCACCGCGGCCAGCGCCAGCAGCAGGTGACAATCCTGGGCCACCCCCAGGGCGGCGCGGACCGAGTCCAGCGACACTGCGGGGACAGGGGACAGGTGAGAATGGGACAGGGGACAGGTGACATCGGGACAGGTGAGAACGGGACAGGGGACAGGTGAGAACGGGACAGGTGAGAACGGGACAGGGGACAGGTGAGAATGGGACAGGGGACAGGTGAGAACGGGACAGGTGAGAACGGGACAGGGGACAGGGGACATCGGGACAGGTGAGAACGGGACAGGGGGACAGGTGACACCAGGCCGGTGGCACCAGGTGGGTGGCACTGGGGACAGGGCAGTGGAACCAGTTCTGTCCCAGTGCCACCGGCCCAGTGCCACCAGTTCTGTCCCAGTGCCACCAGTTCTGTCCCAGTGCCATTGGCCCAGTGCCACCAGTTCTGTCCCAGTGCCACCAGCCCAGTGCCATCAGTTCTGTCCCAGTGCCACCAGTTCCATCCCAGTGCCACCGCCCCACTGTCCCCACCCCAGTGTCACCTTCCCAGTGCTCCCTGTTCCCTCCCAGTGTCCCCAGTTCAACCCAGTGCTCCCAGTGCCACCCACCCAGTGCCACCAACCCATTGTCACCATCCCAGTGTCCCCACTCCCATCCCAGTGTCCCCAATCCCATCCCAGTGTCACCACCCCAGTGTCCCCAGTCCCATCGCAGTGTCACCATCACAATGCTCCCAGTCCCATCCCAGTGCTCCCAGTTTATCCCAGTGTCCCCAGTCCCACCCCAGTGTCCCCAGTCCCATCCCAATGTCCCCAGTCCCATCCCAGTGTCACCATCCCAGTTTCACCAGTTCCCTCCCAGTGTCCCCAGTGTCACCAGCCCAGTGTCACCAGTTCAATCCCAGTGCCACCAGTGGCTCCCCAGTCACCCCCATCCTGTCCCAGTGCTCCCAGTCCTGTCCCACTGTCCCCACCCCAGTGTCACCATCCCAGTGTCCCCAGTCCCATCCCAGTGTCCCCACCCCACTGTCACCGTGCCAATGTCACCACCCCAGTGTCACCAGTTCCCTCACAGTGTCCCCACCCACTGTCCCCATACCAGTGTCCCCACCCCAGTGTCCCCAATCCTCCCAGTGTTCCAGTCCACCCAGTGTCACCATCCCAGTCCAGTCTTCCCAGTTCCCACCCCAGTGCACCACCCCAGTGTTCCCAGTTCCTCCCAGTGTCCCCATACCGGTCACCATGTCACGTCCCATACCAGCCCACTTACGCACTTGCCAGTGTTCCCCACCCCGTGTCCCATCCCATCCCTGCACCCAGTGTCCCACCCAGTGCCACCACCCAGTGTTCCCAGTTCCCAGTGTCCCCACCCACTGTCACTGTGCCAGTGTCCCCACCCCAGTGTCCACAGTCCCATCCCAGTGCCCCCAGTGTCCCACCCCAGTGCCACCACCCCATGTTCCCAGTTCCCTCCCAGTGTCCCCACCCCACTGTCACTGTGCCAGTGTCCCCACCCCAGTGTCCACAGTCCCATCCCAGTGCCCCCAGTGTCCCCACCCCAGTGCCACCACCCCAGTGTTCCCAGTTCCCTCCCAGTGTCCCCACCCCACTGTCACCGTGCCAGTGTCCCCACCCCACTGTCACCGTGCCAGTGTCCCCACCTCAGTGTCACCACTCTATTGTCACTGTGCCAGTGTCCCCACCCCATTGTCACCATGCCAGTGTTACCACCCCAGTGTCACCACTCTATTGTCACTGTGCCAGTGTCCCCACCCCAGTGTCCCCAGTCCCATCCCAGTGTCACCACCCCAGTGTCCCCAGTCCCATCCCAGTGTCACCAGCCCAGTGTCACCAGTCCCATCCCAGTGTCACCAGCCCAGTGTCCCCAGTTCCATCCCAGTGTCACCAGCCCAGTGTCACCAGTTCTGTCCCAGTGTCCCACCACCATTGTCACCATGCCACTGTCCCCACCCCACTGTCCCCACCCCAGTGTTCCCAGTCCCAGCCCAGTGCCGCCAACCCAGTTCCACCAGTTCTGTCCAGTGCCACCGTCCCAGTGTCCCCACCCCAGTGTCACCGTGCCAGTGTCACCAGCCCAGTGCTCCCAGTTTATCCCAGTGTCCCCAGTCCCAGCCCAGTGTCCCCAGTCCCATCCCAGTGTCCCCAGTCCCTCCCCAGTGTCCCCAGTCCCATCCCAGTGTCCCCAATCCCAGCCCAGTGTCCCCAATCCCAGCCCAGTGTCCCCAGTCCCATCCCAGTGTCCCCAATCCCAGCCCAGTGTCCCCAATCCCAGCCCAGTGTCCCCAGTTTAGCCCAGTGTCCCCAATCCCAGCCCAGTGTCCCCAATCCCAGCCCAGTGTCCCCAGTTTAGCCCAGTGTCCCCAATCCCAGCCCAGTGTCCCCAGTCCCATCCCAGTGTCCCCAATCCCATCCCAGTGTCCCCAATCCCAGCCCAGTGTCCCCAGTCCCATCCCAGTGTCCCCAATCCCAGCCCAGTGTCCCCAATCCCATCCCAGTGTCCCCAGTCCCATCCCAGTGTCCCCAGTTTATCCCAGTGTCCCCAGTCCCAGCCCAGTGTCCCCAGTCCCAGCCCAGTGTCCCCAGTCCCAGCCCAGTGTCCCCAATCCCATCCCAGTGTTCCCGGTTCCTGAGCAGGAAATGTCTCCACACTGGTCTGCACTGCTCTGAACTGGCCCATACTGGCCCATACTGGTCCATACTGGTTTATACTGGTCCATACTGGTTTATACTGGTCCATACTGGTTTATACTGGTCCATACTGGTCCATACTGCTCTATACTGGTCCATACTGGTTTATACTGGTCCATACTCGTTTATACTGGTTTATACTGGTTTATACTGGTTTATACTGGTCCATACTGCTCTATACTGGTCCATACTGGTTTATACTGGTCCATACTCATTTATACTGGTTTATACTGGTTATACTGGTCCATACTGGTCCATACTGCTCTATACTGGTCCATACTGGTCTATACTGGTTTATACTGGTTTATACTGGTCCATACTGCTCTATACTGGTCCATACTGGTTTATACTGGTCCATACTCATTTATACTGGTTTATACTGGTTTATACTGGTCCATACTGGTCCATACTGCTCTATACTGGTCCATACTGGTCTATACTGGTTTTTACTCACACACACAGCCCCGCACAGCACCATCAGCCCCACGGCCAGAGCCCAACTCATCCATACTGCTCTATACCGGCCCATACTGGTCCATACTGGTCTATACTGGTCCATACTGGTCTATACTGGTTTATACTGGTCCATACTCGTTTATACTGGTTTATACTGGTCTATACTGGTTTATACTGGTCCATACTGGTCTATACTGGTTTATACTGGTCCATACTGGTTTATACTGGTCCATACTGGTTTATACTGGTCCATACTGGTCCATACGGGCCCATACTGCTCCATACTGCTCTACACTGGTCCATACTGCTCTATACTGGTCCATACTGGTCTATACTGGTTTTTTACTCACGCACGGCCCCGCACAGCACCATCAGCCCCACGGCCAGAGCCCAACTCATCCATACTGCTCTATACTGCTCTATACTGGCCCATACTGGCCTACTGGACCATACTGGTCTATACTGGTTTATACTGTCCATACTGGTCTATACTGGTTATACTGGTCCATACTGGTCTATACTGGTTTATACTGGTCCATACTGGTTTATATGTCCATACTGGTGCATACGCTCATACTGCTGTATACTGGTCCATACTGCTCTATACTGGTTTATACTGGTTTATACTGGTCCATACTGGTTTATACTGGTTTTTACTCACGCACGGCCCCGCACAGCACCATCAGCCCCACGGCCAGAGCCCAACTCATCCATACTGCTCTACACTGGTCCATACTGCTCTATACTGCTCTATACTGGTTTATACTGGTTTATACCGGTCTATACTGCTCTATACTGGTTTGTACTGGTTTGTACTGGTCCATACTGGTTTTTACTCACGCACGGCCCCGCACAGCACCATCAGCCCCACGGCCAGCCCGTGCCCTGCCCGCAGCCAGCGCTGTCTCCTGCGGATCCGCTGCCCCTCGCCCTCCAGCGCCGCGGCCGCCGCCTGGGCCAGCTCCCCGAGCTGCCGCAGCCGCCGCTCGTCCTCGTCCCCCAGGTGGCCCCGGGCTACCGCGGGGCCCCCCGAGGCCTCCCGGGCTTTCTCCAGCTCCTCCTGGGCCGCCCGGGCCCGGGCCAGCGCGCTCTCAGCCTGGGCCAGCGCGGCGGGGACGTGGCCAGGGCACGGCAGGGCTTCGGCCAGGGCCAGCAGGGCCACCAGCGCCCGGCCCCGAGCGGCCACCGCCGGGGCCACCTCGGGGGGACACTGCTGGCCACCGGAGAGGGGGTCAGGGCCAGCACTCTGGGGGTGCCGGGGGGGGTTGGGGGGTCCCGGGGGGGGGGTTGGGGGGGCGCAGGGGGGGTTTGGGGGGTGCCAGGGGGTGCCAGGGGAGGTTTGGGGGGGCGCAGGGGGGGGTTGGGGGGTGCCAAGAGGGGCTTGGGGGTGCCAGGTGGGGTTTGGGGAGTGCCAGGTGGGGTTTGGGGAGTGCCAGGTGGGTCCCAGGTGGGGTTTGGGGGGTGCCAGGTGGGGTTTGGGGGTGCCAGGTGGGGTTTGGGGGGTGCCAGGTGGGTCCCAGGTGGGGTTTGGGGGGTGCCAGGTGGGGTTTGGGGGTGCCAGGTGGGGTTTGGGGAGTGCCAGGTGGGTCCCAGGTGGGGTTTGGGGGGTGCCAGGTGGGGTTTGGGGGGTGCCAGGTGGGGTTTGGGGAGTGCCAGGTGGGTCCCAGGTGGGGTTTGGGAGTGCCAGGTGGGTCCAGGTGGGGTTTGGGGGGTGCCAGGTGGGGTTTGGGGGTGCCAGGTGGGGTTTGGGGAGTGCCAGGGGGGTCCCAGGTGGGGTTTGGGGGGTGCCAGGTGGGGTTTCGGGGGTGCCAGGTGGGGTTTGGGGGGTGCCAGTGGTCCAGGTGGGGTTTGGGGGTGCCAGGTGGGGTTTGGGGTGCCAGGTGGGGTTTGGGGAGTGCCAGGGGGGTCCCAGGTGGGGTTTTGGGGGTGCCAGTGGGGTTTGGGGGGTTGCCAGGTGGATCCCAGGTGGGGTTTGGGGGGTGCCAAGGTGAGGGTTTGGGGGTCCAGGGGGGGCTGGGGGGTGCCAGTGGGTTTGGGGGTGCCAGAGGGGGTTTGGGGTGGGGGGGGTTTGGGGGGTCCAGGGAGGGGTTTGGTGTGGGTTGGGGGGGCCAGGTGGGGTTTGGGGGGTCCAGTGGAGGTTGGGGGGTCTGGGAGTGGTGGTTTGGGGGTTCTAGGGGTGCCAGGGGGGTTTGGGGGGTCCCAGAGTGGTTTTGGGGGGTTCTTGGGGGGTCGTGGGTGGAGTGGGGGGGGGGTTTTGGGGGGTCCCAGGTGGGGTTTGGGGGTCCAGGGGGCTTAGGGGGTGCCAGGGGTGGGCGGTGAGGGGGTGGGGTTTTGGGGGTCCTAGGTGGAGGTTGGGGGTGCTGGGAGTCCCAGGTGGATTTGGGGGTTCTGGGGGTGCCCAGGGGGGGGGGGGGGATTTGGGGGGTCCCAGGGGGGTTTGGGGTCAGGGGAGGTTTGGGGGTCCTAGGTTTTGGGGGTCTTGGGCCAGGTGGGGTTTGGGTCCTCAGGGTGGAGTTTTTGGGGGGTCTCGGGTTGGGGTTCTCCAGGTGGTCGCCAGGTTGGGTTATTGGGGCAGTTCTTGGGGTGCCGTATCGGTGGTTTAGGGGTCCAGGTGATTTTGGGGGTCTGGGGTCCCAGTGGGTTGGCATCTGGTGAATTTCGGGGTCCCAGGTGAGATTTTGGGGGGTCCCTCCTCCTTTCCCCCCCTCCCCCTCCTTCCCTCCCCCCCAGATTCCGGAACTTTCCACTTCCCTTTTCCCTCCCAGCCGCGCCCAGGGCCCTGCGGCTCCCAAAATCCCCCAAAAACCCCAAAATCCCCCAACACCCCAAAATCCCCCCAAAAACCCCCAAATTCCCCCCCAAATCAACCGAACAGCCCCAAATTACCCCCCAAGTCCCACTAAATTCCCCCCAAATTTTCCAAATCCCCCCCCAAATCCCCTAAAATCCCCCAACCCCACCCAAAATCCTCCCGAAATTCCTCAAAACCCCCCCAAATCCCTCCCCAAACCCCAAAATTCCCCGCGAATCCCCTAAAACCCCCTCCAAAATCCCCAAAACCCCTCAAAATCCCCTCCCGAATCCCCCAAAACCTCCCAGAATTTTCCAAAAATCCCCCAACCCCCCTAAAATCCCCCAACCCCACTCAAAATCCGCCCAAATCTCCCCAAATCCCTCGGAATTTTAAAAAAATCCTCCCCAAAATCTTCCCCAAGCCCCCCAAAATCACCCCCAAATCCCCCAAAATCCCCCAAAGCCCCTCAAAAATCCCCCAAAAATCCCCCCAAATCCCCCAAATCCCCCAAAGTCTTCCCCAAGTCCCCCAAATCCCCCCAAAATCGCCCAAAGCCCCCTAAAATCCCCCCAAAATCTTCCCCAAGCCCCCAAAATCTCCCCCAAATCCCCCAATCCCCCAAACCCCCCCGAAAAATCCCCTCAAAAATCCCCCAAATCGCCCAGAATTTTCCCCAAATCCCCCCCAAATCCCCCAATTCCCCCCCCAACCCCTCCGGACCCCCCCCCCCGGTTTTTGGGGTCCCACCTCGCGCTCCGCTCCCATCGGAGCCTCGCAGGGCGTGGGGAGGGGGAGGGGCCCGGCCCTGACCCCCCCCCGGGGCTGCTTTACCCTGCAGGACCTTGGGGGGATCGGGTGGGACCCCCGGGGGCTCCTTTACCCTGACAGGACCCCCGGGGGGCTCCTTTACCCTGACAGGCCCCCGGGGGGCTCCTTTACCCTGACAGGACCCCCGGGGGGCTCCTTTACCCTGACAGGACCTTGGGGGGATCGGGTGGGACCCCCGGGGGGCTCCTTTACCCTGACAGGACCCCCGGGGGCTCCTCTACCCTGCCAGGACCTTGGGGGGATCGGGTGGGACCCCCGGGGGCTCCTTTACCCTGACAGGACCTTGGGGGGATCGGGTGGGACCCCCGGGGGCTCCTTTACCCTGCAGGACCTTGGGGGATGGGTGGGACCCCCGGGGGGCTCCTTTACCCTGCAGGACCTTGGGGGATCGGGTGGGACCCCCGGGGGCTCCTTTACCCTGCAGGACCTTGGGGGGTGGGTGGGACCCCCGGGGGCTCCTTTACCCTGCAGGACCTTGGGGGGATCGGGTGGGACCCCCGGGGGCTCCTTTACCCTGCAGGACCTTGGGGGATCGGGTGGGACCCCCGGGGGGCTCCTTTACCCTGCAGGACCTTGGGGGGTGGGTGGGACCCCCGGGGGCTCCTTTACCCTGCAGGACCTTGGGGGATCGGGTGGGACCCCCGGGGGGCTCCTTTACCCTGCAGGACCTTGGGGGGTGGGTGGGACCCCCGGGGGCTGCTTTACCCTGCCAGGACCCCCGGGGGGCTCCTTTACCCTGCCAGGACCCCCGGGGGGCTGCTTTACCCTGCAGGACCTTGGGGGGGGCCGGGATTTGGGGTAATTTTGGGATTTTTTGGGGTAATTTTGGGATTTTTCTGGGTAATTTTGGGATTTTTTTGGGGGTAATTTCGGGATTTTTTTTGGATCCAGGATTTGGGATTTTTGGGGGATTTTTTTTTTTTTTTTTTTGTAATTTTGGGATTTTTGGGGATCCGGGATTTGGGATTTTGGGGGATTTTTGGGGATCCAGGATTTGGGATTTTTTTTGGATCCAGGATTTGGGATTTTTGGGGATCCAGGATTTTGGATTTTTGGGGGATTTTTTGGGGGTAATTTTGGGATTTTTTTGGGGGGAGATCCAGGATTTGGGATTTTTTAAATTATTATTATTTTGAGGGATTCTTTTTTATTTGTAAGGATTGTTTGGGATCCAGGATTTGGGGTTTTTCTGGGATTCTTTCGGATCCAGGATTTGGGATTTTGGGGGATCCTGGATTTGGGGATTTTTTGGGATCCAGGATTTGGGATTGGGTTTGGGACATCCAGCAGCATTCGGGATCTGGGATTTTTAGGATCCAGGATTTGGGATTTGGGATCCCTTGGGATCATCCCTTGGGCTCCAGTAGGATTGGGATTGTTTGGGATCCCTTGGGATCATTCCTTGGGATCAGCAGCATTCGGGATCTGGGATTTTTTGGGATCCAGGATTTGGGATCATTTCAGATTGGTTTTGGGGATCCTGCAGGATTTGGGGTCTGGAATTTGGGATTGTTCAGGATTTGGGGTCTGGAATTTGGGATTGTTCAGGATTTGGGATCTGAGCTCATTTGGGATCATTCCTTGGGCTCCAGCAGGATTTGGGATCGCTTGGGATCCAGGATTTGGGGCAATTTTGGGATTTTTTGGGATCCTTTAGGATTGAGCTTGGGGATCCAGCAGCATTCGGGATCTGGGATTTTTTAGGATCCAAGATTTGGGATCATTTGGGATCATGCCTGGGGCAGGATTTGGGGCCATTTGGGATGAAGGATTTGGGATTTTTGGGATTGGTTTTGGGGGATCCAGCAGAATTCAGGATGTGGGATTTTTTGGGATCCAGCATCCAGGATTTGGGGCCATTTGGGATCCAGGATTTGGGGTAATTTTGGGATAGTTGGGGATTTGGGATCTGAGATTTGGAATCATTTAGGATTGGGGTTTGGGGATCCAGGATTTTGGGTCCGGGATTTGGGATTGTTTGGGATCCAGGATTCGAGATCTTTTAGGATTGGATTTGGGGTGTCCAGCAGCTTTTGGGATCCCGGATTTGGGATTTGAGACCATTTGGGATCACTCCTTGAGGTCCATCAGGATTCAGGATTCAGGATTTGGGGTAATTTGGGGATCGTTTGGGATCCAGCGTTTGGGACTCCTTAGGATTGGGTTTGGGGTACCCAGCAGCATTTGGGATCTGGGATTTTTTTGGGATCCAGGATTTGGAATTTGAGATTGTTTGGGATCATCCCTTGGGGTCCAGCAGGATTTTGGGTTTTTTCGAGACCCAGGATTTGGGATGTTTTGGGATCCAGGATTTGGGGTAATTTAGGGATTTTTTGGGATCAGGATTTGGGATCATTCGGGACCCCCGGGGTCCCCGCGATGTCCCCAAGGGTCCCTTTCCCTCCCCTGGCCACGCCCCAGTCATGGCCACGCCCCCTTCCCCACGCCCCATTCACTGCCCACCTTGGCCCCACCCAGTTTCCTTTCCCTCCAGGCCACGCCCCCTTCCCACGCCCCCATTCGTTTCCCTACAGGCCACGCCCCTTTCCCACGCCCTCATTCATTTCCCTCTAGGCTCCGCCCCCTTTCCCACGCCTGCATTAATTTTCCCCAGGCTCCGCCCCCTTTCCCACGCCCCCATTCATCGCCCCGCCCCTGCAGTGACCCCTCCCCTTCCCCGCTCGCTCCCCATTGGCTGTCCCGCCCGGCCCCGCCCCCGGGTGGGCGTGGCTACAAGACCGATCGGCGTTTATTGAAAGGCTCCGCGCAGCGGCGGCCCCGGGGGGTGGAGCCAGCCCGGCCCCACCGGGGGGCTCGGGGGGTCCGGGGGGGCTCGGGGGGGCCCCGGGGGGTGGAGCCAGCCCGGCCCCGGCGGGGCCCAGCGCGGCGGGGCTCGGGGGCCGGGGGGAGGGGGGGCTGGGGGGCGACTGGGGAGGGGGGTGCCATCAATGGGGGGGGAGGGGCCCGGGGGTGGGGGGAGAGCGCAGTGATTGGGGGGGGGTCCCATGGATTGGGGTGGGGTTGGTGAGGTCCATGGATTGGGGGGGTCGTGGTGGGGGTGAGTGAGGGGGGGGTCTGGTGAGTGAGGGGGGGTCCCATGGATTGGGGGGGGTCTGGTGAGTGAGGGGGGGGTTCTGGTGAGTGAGGGGGGGTCCCATGGATTGGGGGGGGTCTGGTGAGTGAGGGGGGGTTGGTGAGTGAGGGGGGGTCCCATGGATTGGGGGTCCCATGAATTGGGGGGGTCCTGGTGACTGGGGGGTGGTCCCATGTCTGGGGGAGGGGCGGTGAGTTTGGTAACGCGGGGGGGGTCGTGGATGGGGGGGTCGTGGATGGGGGGGGTCGTGTATGGGGGGGTGTCCCAGCGCTTTTGGGGGGGGGAAATCGGTGAAGTGGGGGAAGGGCAGTGAATTAGGGTGGGGGTCCCGGTAAAGTGGGAGGGGTCCCTGGTGATAACGAGGGGTCCCGGCTGATAACGGGGGAGGGGGAGGGGACAGGAGCGAGCCCCCAAGGCCCCCCCCGGTGCTGGGGACCCCCCTGTGCCCCCCCCCGCGCTCGGGACGCCCCCCCCCCCGCTCCCGGCGCTGCTCCCGGGGGGTGTGAAAGGGGCGGGGGTCGCACCCCCTTGATGGGGGGGGGGGCACAAAGGGGGGTCCGGGCCCGGCGCTCGGGGGGTCGGGACACGGCGGGGGGGGGGGTCCAGTCCCAGTCCCGGTGCACGGTGAGGGGGGGTCCCGGTGCACGGTGAGGGGGGGTCGGTGCACGGTGAGGGGGGGTCCCGGTGCACGGTGAGGGGGGGTCGGTGCACGGGGGGGGTCCCGGTGCACGGTGAGGGTCCAGTCCCGGTGCTGGTGCCCGGCGGGGGGGTCCCGGTGATTCCTGGGGGGTGGTCTCTGGTGCATGACGGGGGGGTCCCGGTGATTCCTGGGGGGTGGTCTCTGGTGCATGACGGGGGGGTCCCGGTGATTCGTGGATGGGGGGGGGGGTCTCCGGTGGTCCCGGTGCTCGGTGTGGGGGGGTCAGTGCTTGAGGAGGGGTCCCGGTGCACGATGGCGGCGCTGATCGATGGTGGGGGTGGGGACGTCTCCGGTGCATGAGGGGGGGTCCCAGTGATTCGTGGGGAGGGGTCTCCAGCGGTCCCGGTTCCTCGGGGGGGGGGGTGGGTCCGGTGGTGCCGGTGCGACTCGAGGGTCCTGATGCCTGAGGGGGGGTCCTGAGGGGGGATCCCGGTGCACGAGGACGGTGAAATTTGGGGGTCCCCATGCTCGGGGAGGGGTCCCGGTGCTCGAGGGGGGTCCCGGTGCTCGGTGATGGACGGTGAAATGCGGGGGTCCTGGTGCTCTGGGGGGGTCCCAGTGCACGAGGACGGTGAAATTCGGGGGTCCCGGTGCTCGGTGGTGGTGAAATGCGGGGGTCCCGGTGCTCGGTGGTGGTGAAATTCGGGGGTCACGATGCTCGGTGGTGGTGAAATTCGGGGGTCCCGGTGCTCGAGGGGGGTCCCGGTGCTCGGTGTATGGTGAAATTCGGGGGTCCCGGTGCTCAGTGGTGGTGAAATTCGGGGGTCCCGGTGCTCGGGGGGGTCCCGGTGGGTGCCGGAGGGCGGCGTGTGACACAGAGACGCCCCCGGTGACAGCGGGGACCCTCGCCCGGGGGCTGGGCCGGTCCCGGGGACTCCCGGGGGGCTCTCGGTGACTCCCGGGGGGCTCTCGGTGACAAGAGGACCCCCCCCCCCGCCTTGCTCTTCTTGGTGACACGAGGAGCTGGTGGCACTTCGGGGGCTCTCGGTGACACGAGGAGCCCCCCAAATTCCTCTCGGTGACACGAGGAGCCCCCCAAATTCCTCTCGGTGACACGAGGAGCCCCCAAATTCCTCTCGGTGACACGAGGAGCTCCCAAATTCCTCTCGGTGACACGAGGAGCCCCCCAAATTCCTCTCGGTGACACGAGGAGCCCCCAAATTCCTCTCGGTGACACGAGGAGCCCCCAAATTCCTCCCGGTGACACGAGGAGCCCCCAAATTCCTCCTGGTGACACGAGGAGCCCCAAATTCCTCCCGGTGACACGAGGAGCTCCCCAAATTCCTCTCGGTGACACGAGGAGCCCTCGAGGCGCAGGGACCCCAAATCCCGGCACGGGGACTCCCAAATTTTTTTCAAACGGAGACCCCAAATCCTGTCACGAGGACCCCAAATTCTCGCGCGGGGACCCCGATTCTTCACACGGGGACCCCCCCAAATCCTGGCACGGACCCCCCCTGCCCCCCTCCCCGCGCGAGGAGCCCTTTGCACGAGGATCCGTCGCACGAGGACCCCCGAAATTCCTCGCGCAAATCCCCCCCCCAAAATTCCTGGCGGGAGGGAGACCACCCCCACGGGCGCGAGCCCCCCTCCTCCTCCTCCTCCTCCTCCTCCTCCTCACCCCGGGGGTCTCCGGGTGTTTCCCCCCCCCCCCTTTCCCCCCTTGCCCTCCCCTTTCCCCCTTTTCCCCCAGGGCTTGGGGGGGTCGGGGGGATTTGAAAGGGGGGTGCGAGGTGGGTTTTGGGGTTTTGTTCTTTTTTCTTTTTTTTTTTTTTTTTGGGGGGGGGCGGGGGGTCCCGGCGACCCCGGGGCGGGGGTTAGTGCTCAGCAGCGGGGCCGCGCCGCTCGCAGCCGTTGGCCGTGATCGGGGGTGGCGGGGGCGGAGGCGGGGGCCGCCCGGGGACCCCCCCGGCCCCCCAGATCACACCCGGGTCTGCTGCACCCACGGCGGAAAGCTGCCTCTCCTGCAAGGCACCGAGGGGGCTCATTCACCCCCCCGCCCCCGGCCCCGCCTCCCTCAGTGTCCCCAAAGTGTCCCCGAGGTGTCCCCGAGGTGTCCCCGGGGGGGCCCGCCCGCTGCCCCCCCGCCCCACGCGGGGCTCACTCACCTGCGGCAGCGTCGCGGGGCCCTCGGGGCGGCCCCGAATCAACGCGAATCCACCCAAAATCAGCCCCTGACCCTCCCCGGGGTGGACCCCGATCCCCTAAAAATAACCCTGAACCCCTAAAAATAACCCTGAACCCCTACAATTAACCCCGAACCCCTAAAATTAACCCTAAACCACTAAAAATAACCCCGAACCCCTAAAAATAACCCCATTAAAATTAACCCTGACGCCCTAAAAATAACCCCAACCCCATTAAAATTGACCCTGAACCCCTAAAAATAACCCCATTAAAATTGACCCTGACCCCTTAAAATTAACCCTGCCCCCCCCAAATTGACCCGGACCCCCTAAACCTTCACCCCGACCCCCGAACATTCACCCCGACCGTAAGAAGACCCCGCTGTCCCCCCGAAATTAACCCCGAACAATGAAGGCACGCCCCCCCAAATCCGTCCCGTCCCCCCCCCCGAATTGTCCCCAAGGCCCGCGGGTGTCCCTCCCGGCAGTGACAGGACATGGCACACGGACACGGGTGTCGCCTCCCCCGTGAGATGGGCACAGACACAAGACACGAGGATGGTGACGGTGACGCGGCGCCAGCGCTGGGGGACACTGGGTGACAACCCCACCCCCCCCCAGTCACGGTCACCCCCTCCCCCGGCAGGGTTGGGGACGATGGTGGCACCTGCAGGGGGTGGGGACAGGGCCGGGGTGGCACCTGAGGGGGATAATGGGGACAGCTGGGGGGGCGTCCCCTGGGGGACCCCAGTGTCCCCAAAGGGGTCCCCAGTGTCCCCAGGGGGACCCCAGTGTCCTTGAGACATGGGGACAATGGAGGGGACATGGGGACACCAGGAGGGGACATGGGGACTGTGTCCCCAAGTGGTCCCCCAGTGCCCCAGGGGGTCCCCAGTGTCCCCAGGGACATGGGGACAAGGGGGGACACCAAGAGGGGAATGGGGACACCAAGGGGGACATGGGGACTGTGTCCCCAAGGGGTCCCCAGTGTCCCCAAAGGGGTCCCCAGTGTCCTTGAGACATGGGGACAATGGAGGGGACATGGGGACACCAGGAGGGGACATGGGGACTGTGTCCCCAAGGGGTCCCCAGTGTCCCCAGGGGGTCCCCAGTGTCCCCAGGGACATGGGGACAATGGGGGGACACCAAGAGGGGACATGGGGACACCAAGAGGGGACATGGGGACTGTGTCCCCCAGGGGGTCCCCAGTGTCCCCAGGGGGTCCCCAGTGTCCTTGAGACATGGGGACAATGGAGGGGACATGGGGACACCAGGAGGGGACATGGGGACTGTGTCCCCAAGGGGTCCCCAGTGTCCCCAGGGGGACCCCAGTGTCCTTGAGACATGGGGACAATGGGGAGGACATGGGGACACCAGGAGGGGACATGGGGACTGTCCCCAAAGGGTCCCCAGTGTCCCCAGGGGGACCCCAGTGTCCTTGAGACATGGGGACAATGGGGGGACACCAAGAGGGGACATGGGGACTGTCCCCAAGGGGTCCCCAGTGTCCCCAGGGGGACCCCAGTGTCCTTGAGACATGGGGACAATGGAGGGGACATGGGGACACCAAGAGGGACATGGGGACTGTGTCCCCATGGGGTCCCCTGTGTCCCCAGGGGGTCCCCAGTGTCCCCAGGGACATGGGGACAGCAGGAGGGACATGGGGACACTGGATCCATGTCCCCAAGGGGACATGGGGACATAGGGACAGCGGGATCCGTGTCCCCAGGTGACACAGGGACACGGGAGGGACAGGAGGACACCAGGAGGGACATGGGGACCCCTTGGTCCATGTCCCCAAGGACATGGGGACACCAGGAGGGACATGGGGACACCTTGGTCCATGTCCCCAAGGACATGGGGACACCAGGATGGGGACATGGGGACACCTTGGTCCATGTCCCCAGGGGATGTGGGGACACGGGAGGGACATGGGGACACCAGGGGTGGTGTCCCCAAGGGGTCCTGAGGGACATGGGGACACAGGAGGGACATGAGGACATCTTGATCTGTGTCCCCAAGGTCTCAGTGTCCTTGGGGACTTGGATCGGTCCCAAGGGTGCCCAGTGCCCCTGAGGGACACGGGAGGGACATGGGGACACAGGAGGGACATGGGGACATTCCAGATCTCTGTCCCCAAAGGTCTCCAGTGTCCCTGAGGGACATGGGACAAGGAGGATGGGGACATCCAGATCTCTGTCCCCAAAGGTCCGTGTCCTGAGGGACATGGACACAGGGGACTGGGACACCTGGATCTGTGTCCCTAGTGGTTCCCCACGTCCCTTGGGGACAGAAAGGGGACATTGGGGACATCCAGATCCGTGTCCCCAAGGAGTCCCCAGTGTCCTTGGGGACACCCAAGGGACATGGGGACAGCCAGATCTGTGTCCCCAGTGTCCCCAGTGTCCCTTTGGGACACAGGAGGGACATGGGGACATTCCAGATCTGTGTCCCCAAAGGTCTCCAGTGTCCCTGAGGGACATGGGGACACAGGAGGGACACGGGGACACCCGGATCCGTGTCCCCAAGGGTTCCTGAGTGACATGGGGACACTGGTGAGGAGCCCCCAGTGCCCCTTGGGGACAGAAAAGGGTCTTGGGGACATCCAGATCCGTGTCCCCAGTGTCCCTGAAGGACTTGGGGACACCCAAGGGACATGGGGACAGCCAGATCCGTGTCCCCAGTGTCCCTGAAGGACTTGGGGACACCCAAGGGACATGGGGACAGCCAGATCCGTGTCCCCATTGTCCCCAATGTCCCTTGGGGACATTCCAGATCTGTGTCCCCAGCGGTCCTCAGTGTCCCAGAAGGACTTGGGGACACAGGAGGGACACGGGGACAGCCGGATCTCTGTCCCCAATGTCCCTGAGGGACACGGGGATGCCAAAGGGTCTCGGGAACACCAGGATCCGTGTCCCTAATGCCCCTTGGGGACAGACAAAGGTCTTGGGGACACCAGGATCTGTCCCCAAGGAGTCCCCAGTGTCCTTGGGGACACAGGAGGGTCTTGGGGACACCTGGATCTCTGTTCCCAATGTCCTTTGGGGACACAAGAGGGTCTTGGGGACACCTGGATCTGTGTCCCCAGTGTCCCCAGTGCCCCTGAGTGACACGGGAGGGACATGGGGACACAGGAGGGACATGGGGACACCGGTGCCGTGTCCCCAGTGTCCCTCGGGGACAGCAGAGCACTGGGGACATTCCAGATCCGTGTCCCCAATGTCCCCAGTCTCCCTTGGGAACACAGTGGGTCTTGGGGACATTCCAGATCCCTGTCCCCAGTGTCCCCAGTGTCCTTTGGGGACAGCAGGAGGGACATGGGGACACCCAGATCCGTGTCCCCAGTGTCCCCAGTGTCCCTTGGGGACACAAGGGGGTCTTGGGGACATCCCAGATCCGTGTCCCCAATGTCCCCAGTGTCCTTTGTGGACAGCAGGAGGGACATGGGGACATTCCAGATCCGTGTCCCCAGTGTCCCCAGTGTCCCTCGGGGACACCAGGGGGTCTTGGGGACATCCCAGATCCGTGTCCCCAAGGGTCCCCCTGTGCGGCCCGGGGAGGTGGCAGGGAGGGGACAAGGACCCACCTGGGGTGTCACCGGTGGCCGAGGGTCCGGTGCCACTGGCGGGGCCGGGCCGCGCTACCTGACGGACAGCTGTGACGAGAGAGGAGGGGAGGGGACATCAGGGCCACCGCGGCCACCGCGCCCCGGGGGGCCCGCGGGGGGCACCGGGGGGACCCCGACCCGAGGAGGGGGCGCGGGAACGGCCCCGTCGCTGGGGGGGGGACACGGGGGTGGCCATGGGGACACCGGGGTGGCTTTGGGACACGGGCGTGGCCTTGGGGACATGGGGGTGGCCTTGGGGACACCAGGGTGGCCATGGGGACACCGGGGTGGCCATGGGGACACCGGGTGGCTTTGGACACGGGCGTGGCCTTGGGACACCAGGGTGGCCTTGGGGACACCAGGGTGGCCATGGGGACACCGGGGTGGCCATGGGGACACCGGGGTGGCCTTAGGGACACCAAGGTGGCCTTGGGGACACCAGGGGCCTTGGGGACACCGGGTGGCTTTGGGACATGGGCGTGGCCTTAGGACACCAAGGTGCCTTGGGGACACCAGGTGGCTTTGGGGACACCGGGTGGGCTTGGGGACACGGGCGTGGCCTTGGGGACACCAAGGTGGCCATGGGGACACCAGGGTGGCCTTGGGGACGCGGGCGTGGCCATGGGGACATTGGGGGGTGGCGCTGTCCCTGGGCTGGGGGGGGGGGGGGGGCGCGGTGTCACCTCCGCTCTGAATTGTCCCTCTGGGGTCACCCAGGGGTGGCCCTGTGTCCCCTGGGGGTGGCCCTGTCCTCACTGGGGGTCACTTTGTCCCCCAGGGGTGGCCCTGTCCCCTCTGGGGGTGGCCCTGTCCCTTCCAGGGGTCACTTTGTCCCCCCTTGAGGTGGCCCTGACCCTTTGGGGGGTCACTTTGTCCCCCCAGGGGTGGCCCTGTCCTCACTGGGGGTCACTTTGTTTCCCCCGGGGGTGGCCCTGTGTCCCCTCTGGGGGTGGCCCTGTCCCTTCCAGGGGTCACTTTGTCCCCCCGGGGGTGGCCCTGTGTCCCCTCTGGGGGTGGCCCTGTCCCTTCCAGGGGTCACTTTGTCCCCCCCGGGGGTCACTTTGTCCCCCCAGAGGTGGCCTTGTCCTCACTGGGGGTGGCCCTGTCCCCCTGACGTCCCCCTGGGGGTCACCAGGTCCCCTCCGGGGGGTCCCTGTCCCCTCCGGGGGTCCCTCTGTCCCCCCTGGGCAGGTCCTCGTCCCCCTTTGGGGGGGGTCTGCCCCCCCTGGGGGTCCCTCTGTCCCCTCCGGGGTGGCCCTGTCCCCCTGCACCCCCCCGAAAGTGCCACCATGTCCCCCCCAGGCACCCCCGGCCCACCCCCCCAGGGACCCCAGAGGTGACAGGAGCCCCCCGGGGGTCCCCAAACCGCCCCAGAGGGACCCAAAGACCCCCCAAATCCCCACAGACCCCCCCAGAATCCTCAAAGACCCCCCCAGGGCTGCCCAAACTCCCCATGGGACACCCGGACCCCACCCAAGGGTGCCCAACCCCCAAAATCCTGTTAGATGCCCCCAAGACCCCCAAAATCCCCAAATAACCCCCAAATACCCCAGAGACCCCAAATAACCTCCCAAAACTCCCAAAAACCCCTCAAGGACACCCATAACACCCCAAGACACCCATGACCCCCCCAAACCCCCTAGGGGCACCCATGATCCCCCAAAACCCCCTAGGGGCTCCCATGACCCCCCAAAACTCCCAAAGAGCCCCCCAAACCCCCCTAAGGCCCCCGAATATCCCCCAAACCCTGCCAGGGGCACCCAAAACCTCCAAACATCCCCCAGGACACCCATATCCCCCCCGAACCCCCCAGGGACACCCAGAACCCCCCAGAATACCCCAATACCCCCAGAGACCCAAAAACCCCAGTACTCCCCACAGACCCCAATAATCCCCCCAGAAGCCCCCTAGAATCACCCATAACCCCCCCAAAATCCCCAAATACCCCCTAGAATCACCCATAACCCCCCCAAAACCCCAAAGGCTTCCCTAGAATCACCCATAACCCCCCAAAACCCCCAATACACCCCTAGAATTACCCATAACCCCCCAAAACCCATACACCCTAGAATTACCATAACCCCCCAAAATCCCACATACCCCTAGAATCACCATAACCCCCCAAACCCCCAAAAGCCCCTAGAATCACCCATAACCCCCAAAACCCCAAAGGCTTCCCTAGAATCACCCATAACCCCCCAAAATCCCCACATACCCCCTAGAATCACCCATAACCCCCCAAAATCCCCACATACCCCCCTAGAATCACCCATAACCCCCCCAAACCCCCAAAAGCCCCCTAGAATCACCCATAACCCCCAAAACCCCAATACACCCCTAAAATTTACCATAACCCCCCAAAACCCCCAATACACCCCTAGAATTACCCATAACACCCCCAAATACCCCCTAGAATCACCCATAACCCCCCCAAAACCCCTCAAAACCCCCCTAGGGTCACCTATAGCCCCCCAAAACCCCCTAGGGTCACCTATAGCCCCCCAAAACCCCCCTAGGGTCATCCAACCCCGCCAAAATCCCCAAATCCCCCCCTAGAATCACCCATAACCCCCCAAAACCCCCCAAAACCCCCCTAGGGTCACCTATAGCCCCCCAAAACCCCCTAGGGTCATCCAACCCCCCCCCAAAATACCCAAATCCCCCCCCCCAGACCCCCGATAACCTCCCCAAATTCCCCCAAATCCCCTCCAAGACCTCCAAATACCCCCCTAAACCCCTCCATAACCCCCAACCCTTCCCCAGGGACACCCCTAACCCCCCGACCACCCCTCGGGACCCCCGGGAACCCCCCAGGGACCCCCCCGCCCGCCCCCAGCGCGGCGTGGGATGGCCGATGTCACACGGAGCAGAGCAATGACATTGTAATTTCCACCTGAGCGTCGAGCAGCCGCCGCCGGCCCTCGGATGGGTCGTGGGCGCCCAAGTGATCCCTGCGCAGCTCCTGCTCCACCAGCATCAGCCTGCGGGGCCAGGCTTCACCGGGGTCATGCTGCCACCCCCCGGGGACATCCCCGGACGGGCCCAGGGACACCGCCCGGGCTGCCGCGGGGACACCGCGCAGCTGGGGACACCCCGGGGACGCGGGGACACAGGCGGGGACAGAGCCGGGGACACGGGGACAGAGCCGGGGACACGGGGACAGACCCGGGGACAGACCGGGGACACGGGGACAGACCCAGGGACAGACCCAGGGACACGGGGACAGAGCCGAGGACAGACCCGGGGACCCGGGGACAGAGCCGGGGACAGAGCTGGGGACACGGGGACAGACCCGGGGATGTGGGGACAGAGCCGGGGATGTGGGGACAGACCCGGGGACAGAGCCGGGGATGTGGGGACAGAGGCGGGGACACGGGGACAGAGCCGGGGACAGAGCCGGGGACAGACCCGGGGAATGTGGGGACAGAGCCGGGACGACGGGATGTGGGGACAGGACCCGGGGACAGAGCCGGGGATGTGGGGACAGAGGCGGGGACACGGGGACAGAGCCGGGGACAGAGCCGGGGACAGAGCCGGGGACAGACGCCGGGGACACGGGGACAGAGCCGGGGACACGGGGACGGACCCGGGGACAGACCCGGGGATGTGGGGACAGAGCCGGGGATGTGGGGACGGACCCGGGGACAGAGCCGGGGATGTGGGGACAGACCCGGGGACGCGGGGACAGAGCCGGGGACGCGGGGACAGAGCCGGCGACAGAGCCGGGGACAGAGCTGGGGATGTGGGGACAGACCCGGGGACAGACCCGGGGATGTGGGGACAGACCCAGGGACACGGGGACAGACCCGGGGACAGACCCGGGGACAGACCCGGGGATGTGGGGACAGACCCAGGGACACGGGGACAGACCGGGACAGACCGGGGATGTGGGGACAGACCAGGGACACGGGACAGACCCGGGGACAGACCCGGGGAAGACCGGGAACACGGGGACAGACACGGGGACACGGGGACGGACCCGGGGACAGACCCGGGGATGTGGGGACAGACCCAGGGACACGGGGACAGACCCAGGGACACGGGGACAGACCCGGGGACAGACCCGGGGATGTGGGGACAGACCGGGGACAGACCCGGGGACGACCGGGACAACCGGGGATGTGGGGACAGACCCAGGGACACCCCAGGGACACGGGGACAATTCCAGGGACACCTTGGAGACACCCAAAACCATGGGGACACACCTGGGGACACCCCGGGGACACAGGGACACCCTTAGGGACACGGGGACAGCCTTAGGGACACGGGGACAGCCTTAGGGACACCGTGGGGACACCCGAGGGACACGGGGACACCCCAGGGACACGGGGACAGCCTTAGGTTCACGGGGACACCCCCAAGGACACCCCGGGGACACGGGGACACCCTTAGGGACACGGGGACCCCCTCAGGGCCCCCCCCATAGATGTGGGGACGATTGTGGGGACACTCGTGGGCCCTGCCGTGCCCCCCATGTCCCTCGCTGTCCCCACGGCCCTGTCACCTCTGTGTCACTCCCAGGGCCTGCTGTGTGCCCTCTGTCCTGCGTGTCCCCACGTGTCCCCACATGTCCCCAGGTGTCCCCAATGTCCCTGGGTATCCCCACATGTCCCCACGTGTCCCAATGTCCCCTGTGTGTCCCCACGTGTCCCTGTCTGTCCCTGTGTGTCCCTGTGTGTCCCATGTCCCCGTGTGTCCCCGTGTGTCCCCATGTGTCCACGTGTCCCTGTGTGTCCCTGTGTGTCCCTGTGTGTCCCTGTGTCCCCACCGTCCTCACGTGTCCCCATGTGTCCCCACGTGTCCTCATGTGTCCCCGTGTGTCCCTGTGTGTCCCCATGTCCCCGTGTGTCCCTGTGTGTCCCCGTGTGTCCCCGTGTCCCCACTGTCCCGTGTGTCCCCACTGTCCCCGTGTGTCCCCGTGTCCCCACTGTCCCCGTGTGTCCCTCTCTGTCCCCGTGTGTCCCCGTGTCCCCACTGTCCCCGTGTGTCCCTCTCTGTCCCCGTGTGTCCCCGTGTCCCCACTGTCCCCGTGTGTCCCTCTCTGTCCCCGTGTGTCCCTGTCTGTCCCGTGTGTCCCCGTGTGTCCCTGTCTGTCCCCGTGTGTCCCCGTGTCCCCACTGTCCCCGTGTGTCCCCGTGTGTCCCCTGTCCCCGTGTGTCCCTCTGTCCCCGTGTGTCCCTGTTGTCCCCTCTGTCCCGTGTGTCCCTGTCTGTCCCCTGTTCCCCGGTGTCCCTGTCTGTCCCCGTGTGTCCCCGTGTGTCCCACTGTCCCGTGTGTCCCGTGTGTCCCTGTCTGTCCCCGTGTGTCCCTGTCTGTCCCCGTGTGTCCCCGTGTCCCTGTCCGTCCCCGTGTGTCCCCGTGTCCCCACTGTCCCCGTGTGTCCCGTGTGTCCCTGTCGTCCGTGTCCCCGTGTGTCCCGTGTGTCCCCGTGTGTCCCTCCTGTCCCCGTGTGTCCCCGTGTGTCCCTGTCCGCCCCGTGTGTCCCCGTGTGTCCCGTGTCCTGCTCCTGTGTCCCCATGTCCGTGTGTCCCCTGTGTCCCTGTCTGTCCCCGTGTGTCCCCGTGTGTCCCCGTGTGTCCCCGTGTGTCCCTGTCCGTCCCCGTGTGTCCCCGTGTGTCCCTCACCTGCCGATGATGCTCTTGATCTGCGAGTCCTTCTCCTGCTGCTGCTGCCGGAGCCGTTTCTCGCTGAGCTCCAGGCGCTGCTGGTACTGCAGCAGGATGCGGCTCGTCTGCTCCTCCTGCGTCACCAGGCGCCGCTCGTACTCCTCCAGCTTGCGGTTGGACATGTGCAGCCGCTCCTTCAGCGAGTGGATCTCCTCCTCGTACTCCTTCACCTGCCAAAGGGACACTGCAGCGCACCTGGGCACACCTGGGAGCCATTACAACCCGCTATGGGCACACCTGGGCACACCGGGGCACACCTGGGCACCCCCTCAACCCCCCTGTCCCTGTGCAGCCGCTCCTTCAGCGAGTGGATCTCCTCCTCGTACTCCTTCACCTGCCAAAGGGACACTGCAGCGCACCTGGGCACACCTGGGACCCGCTGGAACCCGCTAGGGGCACACCTGGGCACACCTGGGACCCTCCTCTAACTCATCTTTGTGCAACCGGCCCCTGGGGGCACCCTCCTCGCCCCTCACCTGCCAAAGGGACACTGCACGCACTGGACACCTGGGACCCGCTGGAACCCTGCTAGGGGCACACCTGGGCACACCTGGGCACCCCCTCAACCACCCCTGTCCCTGTGCAGCCGCTCCTTCAGCGAGTGGATCTCCTCCTCGTACTCCTTCACCTGCCAAAGGGACACTGCAGCGCACCTGGGCACACCTGGGACCCGCTAGAACCCTGCTAGGGGCACACCTGGGCACACCTGGGACCCTCTCTAACTCATTTTTGGGCACACCTGGGCACACCTGGGCACCCCTGCCCGCCCCTACCCGGTCCAGCCGGCTCTCGTCCATGGATTTGGAGTACTCCTTGAGCTTGTACCCCTCACACCTGGCCACACCTGGGCACACCTGGGCCCCTCTCTAACGCATGTATGGGCACACCTGGGCACACCTGGGCACCCCTGCCCGCCCCTACCCGGTCCAGCCGGCTCTCGTCCATGGATTTGGAGTACTCCTTGAGCTTGTACTCCTCGCGCTCGATGTGGGCGCTCTCGATGTCGGCCGACAGGTGCGGCATGTTGGACACCCAGGCCACCGTGCGCTCCGAGGCCGGCAGCACCGGGTTCAGCGTGGAGGGCGTCTGCGAGGCCTGGGGACACCGCGGGGACACGGGGACAATGGGGACACGGGGGACAATGGGGACAGGGGGGACATGGGGGAACATGGGGACAATGGGGACATGGGGGACAGGGGGAGTCATGGGGAATGGGGACAAGGGGACAGGGGGGACAATTGGGGACAGGGGGACATGGGACAGGGGACAGTGGGGGACACGGGGACAGTGAGGGACAGGTGGGGACAACGGGGGACACAGGGAGACACGGGGGACGGGGGGGGACAGGGGACAGGATGGGGACAGGAATGGAGGGGGACAGCGGGGGACATGAGGGGACACGGGGGACAAGGGGAGACGGGGACAGGGGACAAGGGCGTGGGGACAATGGGGGACAGGGGGGCACACGGGGGACACGGGGGACAGGGGGGACAAACACAGGACCACCACCAGGGACCATCCACGGTCGGTGACAGTGGGGCGGGACAGGAGGGGACAGGAGGGGACAGGGGGACACGGGGGAACACGGGGGGACACGGGGGACAGGGGGGGACAGAGGGACAGCGGGGGGACACGGGGGGACAGCGGGGGACGGGGGGGACAGCGGGGGACGGGGGGGACAATGGGGGGACAGTAAGGGGACAGTGGGGGACAGTGGGGGGACAACGGGGGGACAATGGGGGAACATAGGGACAATGAGGGGACAGTGGGGGGACAGCGGGGACAGTCAGGGAGAGTGGGGGAACATCGAGGGGACATTCGGGGGCATTGAGGGCACAGCGGGGACATGGAGACACAGGGACAGTGTGGGGACACGGGGACAGTGCAGGGACATGGGGACAATGCGGGGACACAGGGAGATCAAGAGGACAGCACAGGGTCGCGGGGACAAGGGGACAGGGGGGCACACAGGGGGACAAGGAGGGACAAGGGGGGACACACAGATGAGTTTGGTTCCCCCTTCACCACCATGTCCCCATGTCCCCAATCCCAGTGTCCCCATATCCCAGTGTCCCCATATCCCAGTGTCCCCATGTCCCCAATCCTCGTGTCCCCATATCCCAGTGTCCCCGTGTCCCCATATCCCAGTGTCTCCGTGTCCCCATGTCCCCAATCCTCGTGTCCCATATCCCAGTGTCCCCGTGTCCCCATATCCCAGTGTCTCCGTGTCCCCATGTCCCCAATCCTCGTGTCCCCATATCCCAGTGTCCCCGTGTCCCCATATCCCAGTGTCTCCGTGTCCCCATGTCCCCAATCCTCGTGTCCCCATATCCCAGTGTCTCCGTGTCCCCATGTCCCCAATCCTTGTGTCCCCATATCCCAGTGTCCCCATGTCCCAATCCTCGTGTCCCCATATCCCAGTGTCCCCGTGTCCCCCGCTGTCCCCCACACCCCGCAATGTCCCCATATCCTCAATGTCCCCTCTGTCCCCGCTGTCCCACATCCCTCCCACTGTCCCCCTGTCTCCCTGTCCCCAATGTCCCCGTCCCCAATGTCTCCCTGTCCCCAGTGCCTCCCACCTCCACAATGCCCCCTGTCGCTCCTGTCCCCGCTGTCCCCAGCGTTCCCCATCCCTCCCCGTCCCCAATGTCCCCGCTGTCCCCACTGTCCCCATCCCTCCCGCTGTCCCGCTGTCCCTCTGTCCCGCTGTCCCTCTGTCCCGCTGTCCCCAATGTCCCCATATCCCCACTGTCCCCCTGTCCCCAATGTCCCGCTGTCCCCGCTGTCCCCACTATCCCCCTGTCCCCCCGTTACCAATGTCCCCCTGTCCCGCTGTCCCCCATCCCTGTCCCGCTGTCCCCCCGTCCCGCTGTCCCCAATGTCCCCATATCCCCACTGTCCCCCGTCCCTCTGTCCCCCTGTCCCGCTGTCCCCAATGTCCCCATATCCCCACTGTCCCCCTGTCCCCAATGTCCCGCTGTCCCCACTATCCCCCTGTCCCCCCGTTACCAATGTCCCCCTGTCCCGCTGTCCCCCATCCCTGTCCCGCTGTCCCCCCGTCCCGCTGTCCCCAATGTCCCCATATCCCCACTGTCCCGCTGTCCCCCTGTCCCGCTGTCCCCAATGTCCCCATATCCCCACTGTCCCGCTGTCCCCCTGTCCCGCTGTCCCCCCGTCCCGCTGTCCCCAATGTCCCCATATCCCCACTGTCCCGCTGTCCCCCTGTCCCGCTGTCCCCCCGTCCCGTTGTCCCCCCGTCCCGTTGTCCCCCTGTCCCTCTGTCCCGCTGTCCCCCATCCCTGTCCCGCTGTCCCCCATCCCTGTCCCGCTGTCCCCACTGTCCCCATATCCCCACTGTCGCCCCGTCCCGCTGTCCCCACTGTCCCCATATCCCCACTGTCGCCCCGTCCCGCTGTCCCACTGTCCCCATATCCCCACTGTCGCCCCGTCCCGCTGTCCCCCTGTCCCGCTGTCCCCCTGTACCCCTTGTCCCCCATCCCCGTCCCGCTGTCCCCCCGTCCCGCTGTCCCTCTGTCCCCCTGTACCCCTTGTCCCCCATCCCCGTCCCGCTGTCTCCCCGTCCCGCTGTCCCTCATCCCTGTCCCGCTGTCCCCACTGTCCCCATATCCCCCCTGTCCCCGCTGTCCCCTCACCTGCTTGGTGACGGGCGGTTTCATCCCGGCCACCGAGGCCTCCTTGGCCAGCGAGGGCTGGCGGGAGCGCGCCGGGCCGTACGCGGGCTCGGGCGAGGCCAGCAGGTTGCCGCTCGCCGGCCGCGGCTTCTGCGGCACCCCCAGCGCCGAGGGACCCCCGGCGCCTTTCCCCGCCCGCGACCCCCGCGGGGTGGGCGGCGGGGGCGCCCCGATGGTGATCTGGGGAGGGGCCAGCGTGTCTTGCAGCGACAGCTGCCTGCGGCCGAAGTCGCCGCCCGGCCGCCCGAACTCGTCGCTGTAGCTGTGGCTGTGCGTGATGTGTTTCTGGGGAGGGGTCGCCAGCTCCTCGCTCTTGCTGTAGCCGTGCAGCGGCGGCGGCGGCGGCGGGGCGACGCCCCCGAAGTGTCCCCCCTCTCCGCCGCCCCCCTCGCCCCTCCCGCCGCCCCCTCCGCCTCCGTCGGGGCCGCGCAGGGGTCCGTCGGCGGCCAGGTGGAAGAGCGGGTTCTGGAAGGAGAGCGGCACCCGCAGCTGCGGCCCGCCCGGCTCGGGCACGCCCAGGCGCGGCGGCGCCAGGCTGGAGGCGCTGCCCTGCGACAGGCGACCCGGCCGCAGCCCCGGCTGGCCCGCGGCTCCCGGCGCCGCGCCCGCGGCCAGCAGCTCGGCCGGCAGGCTGGGGATGCTGTCCACGCGTCCGTCCTGCAGGTCCAGCATGGACACGCTCTTGCCCACGCCCAGCGCGCCGCCGCGGCCGCCCTCGGGCTCGGTGAGGTCCGAGCTGCTGGTGCAGTAGGCGGGCGAGGAGCGGGCGAGCGGCGGGCGGCTCAGCACCAGCACCTCGGGGGGACCCTTCTCCTGCGGCGGGGACGGCAGGCGAGGCACGTCCATGGAGCTGCGGGAGGGACAGGGACAGGGGACAGGGGAGAGGGGATTGGGATAGGGGAGATGGGAGAGGAATTGGGATAGGGGAGATGGGATTGGGATAGGGGAGATGGGATAGGGGATATGGGATAGGGGATAGGGGAGATGGGATTGGGGTGAGGGGAGAGGGGAGAGGGGAGAGGGAGAGGGAGAGGGGAGAGGGGATTGGGGAGATGGGAGAGGAATAGGGATAGGGGAGATGGGATTGGGATAGGGGAGATGGGATTGGGGTGAGGGGAGAGGGGAGAGGGGAGAGGAATTGGGATAGGGGAGATGGGATTGGGATAGGGGAGATGGGATTGGGGTGAGGGGAGAGGGGAGAGGGATAGGGGAGACGGGATTGGGATAGGGGAGATGGGATTGGGATAGGGGAGATGGGATTGGGGTGAGGGGAGAGGGGATTGGGATAGGGGAGATGGGATTGGGGTGAGGGGATGAGGGGAGAGGGAGAGGGGAGAGGGAGAAGGGTGTGGGATGGGGGATTGGGATATGGGATATGGGATAGGGGATATGGATAGGGGATATGGGATATGGGATAGGGGATATGGGATAGGGGATATGGGATAGGGGATATGGGATATGGGATGTGGGGTGTGTGGTGTGGGATACGGGGTGTAGGGTATGGGGTAGTGGGATGTGGGATAGGGGGTATGGGGGGTGGGATGTGGGGTATGGGGGGGTGGGAATGTGGGGTGGGATGTGGGGTAGGGGGGGTGTGGAGTGTGGGATGGGGAGGGTGATATGGGATGGGAACGGGGATATGGGATATGGGGTGGGGAGGGAATGTGGAATTGGGGACATGGGATGGAGGGATGGGGGGATATGGGATTGGGGAATGGGATGGGGATATGGGATGGAGGGATGGGGGGATATGGAATTGGGGATATGGGATGGGGATATGGGATGGAGGGATGGGGGGATATGGAATGGGGGATATGGGATGGGGATATGGGATGGAGGGATGGGGGGATATGGAATGGGGGATATGGGATGGGGATATGGGATGGAGGGATGGGGGGATATGGAATGGGGGATATGGGATGGGGATATGGGATGGAGGGATGGGGGGATATGGGATTGGGGACATGGGATGGGGATATGGGATGGAGGGATGGGGGGATATGGAATGGGGGACATGGGATGGGGATATGGGATGGAGGGATGGGGGGATATGGAATGGGGGACATGGGATGGGGATATGGGATGGAGGGATGGGGGGATATGGAATGGGGGATATGGGATGGAGAACACACACGGGATGAGGGCAGTTGGACACGGCCCCAAATCCATCTCTGGAATCGTCATCCCGCTGCCATCGCTGTCCGGCCCATTCCAAACGTTCCCATCCAAACATTCCCATCCCAAACGTTCCCAACCCCAACATTCCCATCCCATCCCAAACATTCCCATCCCAAACATTCCCATCCCTTACATAACTGTCCCCATCCCATCCTGATCCGTTTCATTCCCACCCCAGTCCCAACCCAATCCTAAATCCTGATCCCAAATCCAATACCAAATCCCCATCCCAAATCCCAATCTTGGCCCAATCCCAATCCCATCCCTGACCTGATCCCAAATCCCAAACCCCAATCCTGATCCCTTCCCAATCCTATCCCAGTTCCATCCCTATCACCATCCCCATACAAATCCCAAACCTCAATTCCCAAATCCCAATCCCCAATCCCCGGCCCTCACCTGTTGAGGCCCCGCACCATGTAGGACTGGAGATCCACGGAGCTGCGGGGACAGGGCCAGGTGAGAGACAGGTGAGAGACAGGGACAGGTGAGAAACAGGTGAGAGACAGGGACAGGTGAGGGACAGGGACAGGTGAGGGACAGGTGAGAGAGACAGGGACAGGTGAGAAACAGGTGAGAGACAGGTGAGAGACAGGGACAGGTGAGAGACAGGTGAGAGACAGGTGAGAGACAGGGACAGGTGAGAGACAGGTGAGAGACAGGGACAGGTGAGAGACAGGGACAGGTGAGAGACAGGTGAGAGACAGGGCCAGGTGAGGGACAGGTGAGAGAGACAGGGCCAGGTGAGAGACAGGTGAGAGACAGGGCCAGGTGAGAGACAGGGCCAGGTGAGAGACAGGTACAGGTGAGAGACAGGGACAGGTGAGAGACAGGGACAGGTGAGGGACAGGTGAGAGAGACAGGGACAGGTGAGAGACAGGAACAGGTGAGAGACAGGTGAGAGACAGGGACAGGTGAGAGACAGGTGAGACACAGGAACAGGTGAGAGACAGGTGAGAGACAGGGCCAGGTGAGAGACAGGTGAGAGACAGGTGAGAGACAGGGACAGGTGAGGGACAGGTGAGAGACAGGGACAGGTGAGGGACAGGTGAGAGACAGGGACAGGTGAGAGACAGGTGAGGGACAGGGACAGGTGAGAGACAGGGACAGGTGAGGACAGGTGAGAGCAGGGACAGGTGAGAGACAGGTGAAAGACAGGGACAGGTGAGAGACAGGTCAGAGACAGGTGAGGGACAGGGACAGGTGAGAGACCGGTGAGAGGCAGGGACACTGGGACAGGTGGGGACACCAGGGGACACCAGGGCAGGACAGGTGACATTGGGGTCATAGGTGGGATGTGAAGGTCCCACAGGTATTTGGGGGGGGGGGGGCACAGGTGGGACATGGCGGGGTGGGACAGGTGGGTGGGGGCGGCCAGGTGAGGCCAGGTGAGATGGGGGGAGGACTCACAGCTGGACAGGGACAGGTGGGGTGGGGCCGGCCCAGGTGAGATGGGGACACACAGTCTGGACAGGACAGGTGGGTGGGGCCGGCCCAGGTGAGATGGGGACACACAGCTGGACAGGACAGGTGGGTGGGGCCAGCCCAGGTGAGATGGGGACCACACAGCTGGACAGGACAGGTGGGTGGGAGCAGCCCAGGTGAGATGGGGACACACACGCTGGACAGGACAGGTGGGTGGGAGCCAGCCCAGGTGAGATGGGGACACACACAGCTGGACAGGACAGGTGGGTGGGGCCGCCCAGGTGAGATGGGGACACACACAGCTGGACAGGACAGGTGGGTGGGGCCGGCCCAGGTGAGATGGGGACACACACAGCTGGACAGGACAGGTGGTGGGAGCAGCCCAGGTGAGATGGGGACACACAGCTGGACAGGACAGGTGTGTGGGAGCAGCCCAGGTGAGATGGGGACACACACAGCTGGACAGGACAGGTGTGTGGGAGCAGCCCAGGTGAGATGGGGACACACAGCTGGACAGGACAGGTGTGTGGGAGCAGCCCAGGTGAGATGGGGACACACAGCTGGACAGGACAGGTGTGTGGGAGCAGCCCAGGTGAGATGGGGACACACAGCTGGACAGGACAGGTGTGTGGGAGCAGCCCAGGTGAGACAGCCCCACACAGCAGCACGGGACGCCGCGGTGCCGGGCGGTGCCGGGCCCGCAGGTGCGCTCACCTGTTGAGGTCGCGCACGAGGTAGGGCTGCAGGTCGGCCGAGGGCCCGCGCAGCACCAGCCCCTTGGGGGGCAGGCGCTCGCCCTGGCTCGGCTGCCGCTGCAGGTGAGGGTTGCGCAGCGCCACGCTGATGTCGGTCAGCAGCCGCGGCAGCGGGCCCAGCTTCAGCAGCGCCTCCTAAAGGGGACAGGTGAGCGCACCTGAGCACACCTGGGAACACCTGGGAACACCTGGGAACACCTGGGGTATCACCCATGGGAACCCCATTGATCTCACAGTAACTGTGACGGGGCCCAGCTTCAGCAGCGCCTCCTAAAGGGAACAGGTGGCCCCTGAGACCCTGGAGCACCTGGCACTGGAACCTGGGAGCACCTGAGTACACCTGTGAGCCCGTCTATGGAACCCCATTGATCTCACAGTGATTGTAACAGGGCCCAGCTTCAGCAGCGCCTCCTAAATGGGACAGGTGAGTGCACCTGAGCACACCTGGGAGCACCTGAGCACACCTGGGAACACCTGAGCACAGCTGGGGTATCACCCATGGGAACCCCATTGATCTCACAGTGACTGTGACGGGGCCCAGCTTCAGCAGCGCCTCCTAAAGGGAACAGGTGAGCGCACCTGAGTACACCTGGGAACACCTGGGAACACCTGGGAACACCTGGGAGCACCTGAGTACACCTGTGAGCCCGTCTATGGAACCCCATTGATCTCACAGTGATTGTAACAGGGCCCAGCTTCAGCAGCGCCTCCTAAATGGGACAGGTGAGTGCACCTGAGCACACCTGGGAGCACCTGAGCACACCGGGGAACACCTGAGCACAGCTGGGGTATCACCCATGGGAACCCCATTGATCTCACAGTGACTGTGACGGGGCCCAGCTTCAGCAGCACCTCCTAAAGGGGACAGGTGAGCGCACCTGAGCACACCTGGGAACACCTGGGAGCACCTGAGAACACCTGGGAACATCTGAGCGCACCTGGGCAGGTGGAACCCCTGGGGCCTCACTGGGGGGGATGGGGACACTGGTGTGGGGACACCTGCAGACAATGGGGAGGGTCACCTTTGCCATCACCACCCCCAGGTGAGGCTGTGGCCACACAGGTGAGCCCATGGCCATACAGGTGAGCCTGTGGCTGCACAGGTGAGCCCGTGGCCGCACAGGTGAGCCCGTGGCCGGACAGGTGAGGGGTGCCCAGGTGCGGTACCTTGCTGAGCTGGCTCATGACCTCCCAGAGCAGCGCGTGCAGCGTGGACAGCTCGCGACCCAGGTCGATGTAGCCCTCGAAGCTGGTGCTGTTGGTCAGCGTGTCCAGGTTGGAGATCTCGTAGAGGAACTGCTGCATGCTGGCCCACTCCAGCTCCAGGAACTCGTTCATGAACGCCATGTACTCCTCCTTGCTCCCGAACCTGTGCCAGGTGCGCCCAGGTGAGAGCAGGGATGGATCATCCATCCATCCATCCATCATCCATCCATCATCCATCATCCATCCATCCATCCATCATCCATCCATCATCCATCCATCCATCCATCCATCATCATCCATCCATCCATCCATCCATCCATCCATCCATCCATCCATCCATCCATCCATCCATCTCATCCATCCATCCATCCATCATCCATCCATCCATCCATCATCCATCCATCCATCACCATCCATCCATCCATCCATCCATCCATCCATCCATCCATCCATCCATCCATCCATCCATCCATCCATCCATCCATCATCCATCCATCCATCATCCATCCATCCATCATCCATCCATCCATCCATCCATCATCCATCCATCCATCCATCATCATCCATCCATCCATCCATCCATCCATCCATCCATCCATCATCCATCATCCATCCATCCATCCATCCATCATCCATCCATCCATCATCCATCCATCCATCATCCATCCATCCATCATCCATCCATCCATCATCCATCCATCCATCCAATCCATCATCCATCCATCCATCCATCCATCCATCCATCCATCCATCCATCCATCCATCCATCCATCCATCCATCCATCCATCCATCCATCCATCCATCCATCCCATCATCATCCATCCATCCATCCATCCATCCATCATCCATCCATCCATCATCCATCCATCCATCCATCATCCATCCTCCCATCCATCCATCCATCATCCATCATCATCCATCCATCCATCCATCATCCATCATCATCACCAACCATCATCATCATCCATCCATCCATCCATCCATCCATCATCCATCCATCCATCCATCCCATCCATCCATCCCATCCATCCATCCATCCATCCATCCCTCATCCATCCTCATCCATCCCTCATCCATCCTCATCCATCCCATCCCTCCTCTCTCCGGTCCCGCCGTCGCCGCCCTCACTTGGTGAAGTTGGCCAAGTTCTGGATGACCTTGGCGATGAGGGTCAGTGTGCGCGCCGTCTGCTCGTCCGGGTACTCCTGCATGAGGCCGAAGAGGCTGGGGGACATCACGGCCGGGCACAGGAAGCGCAGGAAGAGCGAGGCGCTGATCAGGCGGTCGGCGATGTCCTCGCGCCCGCGCTCGGCGCAGCGCAGCCGCCACGAGGCGAACACCTCCTTGAGCTCCCGCGGGAACACGCTGCCGGCGGGACACGGGGGACACGGGTGACACGGGGGACACGGGTGACACGGGTGTCCCGCGGGCCACGGGCCCCGGCCCGGGGCGCGCCCGCACTCACCAGTGGGAGTTGACCACCTTGCAGAGCGCCAGCTCGCAGCACATGCGCAGGTTGGCCTGGTGGTCGGCCAGGGTGGAGGCCGAGCACTTCATGGGGTCCACCTCGCAGTTCTCCTCCGACTCGTAGAGCGCCCGGATGAACTCGCCTGCGGCGGGGCCAGGGGGACGCGGGGACGCCGAGGGGACACCGAGGGGCAGGAGGAGAAGGGACCCAACCACGTCATGGACGGGAGAACTGACCACCCAATGATGTCATGGCCATGAGTGGGGACCACCCAACCACGTCATGGCCATGAGAACTGACCACCCAATGATGTCATGGCCATGAGAACTGACCACCCAACCACATCATGGCCATGAGTGGGGACCACCAAACCATCTCATGAGGGTGGTGAACACCTGGCCATAAGTGGGGACCTCCCAAGATCTCATGATGGCAATGAACCCTGGACCCACCCAATGATCTCATGGCCATGAGTGAGGACCACCCAACAACCTCATGATGATGGTGATGGAACCTGACTGCGAGCAGGGACCACCCAACCACGCCGTGGATGTGAGAAGGGATCACCCAATGATCTCATGGCCATGAGTGGAGACCACCCACCAGGCCATGGCCACAAGAAGGGACCTCCCAATGACGTCATGATGACAGTGATGGAACCTGGCTGTGAGTGAGGGCCACCCAGTGATCTGGTCACAAGAATAGACCACCCCTTGATGTGGCCACCATGACACCCAACCATGTCATGGATGTGAGAAGGGACAACCCAACCACCTCACAGCCACGAGGAAAGACCAACCAATGATCTCAGGACCACGAGTGGAGACCACTTGACCATATCACAGCCATTCAAACATCTCATGATGGTGGTGATGGAATCTGGTCATGGGTGGGTCTTCAAACAATGCCATGGCCATGAGTGAGGACCACCCAGGGATCTCATGACCTCCACACGCCAGCGGGAGCCCCCCGGTGCTGCTGGCACTCACCAATGGCGTCCTTGAGGTATTTCTGGCCAATGAGCTTCAGGTACTCCTCAATGGCTTTGGTGGCCAAGGTGTTCTCCCGGAAGATCAGGTGCTCCCGGTCCATGAAACGATCCACCTCCGTCATGGCCATGTCCGACAGGAAGTCCTGCCCACGAGCGTCAGTGTGGCCTGGTGCTGGACGTCCCTCTGTCCCATCTCCATCACCCATCCATCCATCTTCATCCATTGCCATCATCCATCCATCATTCATCCATAATCCATCCATCATCCATCCATCCATCCATCATCCATCATCCATCCATCATCCATCCATCCATCCATCATCCATCATCCATCCATCATCCATCCATCCATCATCCATCCATCCATCCATCCATCCATCCATCCATCCATCCATCCATCCATCCATCCATCATCATCCCTCCATCATCCATCCATCCATCCATCCATCCATCCATCCATCCATCCATCCATCCATCCATCCATCCATCCATCCATCCATCCATCCATCATCCATCATCCATCCATCATCCATCATCCATCCATCCACCATCCCTCCCCACCCCGTTCCCCTCCCCAGCCCCTCACCTTGGCCTTCCCGGTGCTCTGCAGGATGTGCACCAGCGCGCACGCCACCTCCTCCTTGCTCTTCACGCTGAGCACGGGCTCCAGCACGGCGCACAGCATGCGGTAGTTGTTGGTCACGTACTCGGCGAACTCCTTGTAGAGCTCCATGGGCAGGATGCTCATGGTCTGGAAGCGGCTCTTGACGCGCAGCGCCGGACAGCCGGCCTTGCTCTTGCTGCCGCTGGGCTGGCTCAGGGGGTACCACTGCTCGGCGAAGTGACGCCCGGTGACGCTGGCGATGGGGATGCTCACCATGCCCACGTAGTTGCTCTTGTCCTTCTTCCTCTTCTTGTCGGTGTCCTTGTAGAGGTGCAGGCGGATGGTGCGCACGGCCGGCAGGTTGTTGAACTCGAAGTGCTCGCCCCAGAAGACATTGTCGGTGCGGGCCTTGCTGGTGGTGCGCGCGTACAGCATGTCGTCCAGGCACAGCTCGCAGTAGTAGCGCTTCTTGGGCGGCAGGTCGCGCGCCTCGATCACCCACAGCTTCAGCACGTTGTCCACGCGGCGGCTGTTGTCCTGCGGGCAGCGGAGAGGGGCAGCGGTGAGGGGCAGCAGCAGGGCGGGGGTGGCGCGGGTCGGGTGGCACGGGGTCAGGGTGACACGGGGTCAGGGTGGCACGGGGTCGGTCGGGGTGACACGTGGTCAGGGTGATGTGGTTAGTGTGACAAGATGGTCAGGGTGACACGGGGTCAGGGTGACACGTGGTCAGGGTGACATGGTCAGGGTGACACGGGGTCAGGGTGACACATGGTCAAGGTGACACGGGGTCAGGGTGACACAGGGTCAGGGTGACAAATGGTCAGGGTGACACAGGGTCAGGGTGACAAATGGTCAGGGTGACATGGTCAGGGTGACATGGTCAGGGTGACACGTGGCCAGGGTGACAAATGGTCAGGGTGACATGGTCAGGGTGACGTGGTCAGGGTGACACATGGTGAGGGTGACATGTGGTGAGGGTGACACGGGGTGAGGGTGACACATGGTCAGGGTGACACGGGGTCAGGGTGACACAGGGTCAGGGTGACACAGGGTCAGGTTGACATGGGGTCAGGGTGACACGTGGTCAGGGTGACATGGTCAGGGTGACACGTAGTCAGGGTGACAATGTGAGGTGACGTGGTCAGGTGACACGGGTCAGGGTGACACAGTCAGTTGACATGGGGTCAGGGTGACACGGGTCAGGGTGACACATGGTGAGGTGACACGTGGTCAGGTGACACATGGTGAGGGTGACATAGGGTGACGCGTGGTCAGGGTGACACGTGGTCAGGGTGACATGTGGTGAGGGTGACACAGGGTGAGGGTGACATAGGGTGACATGTGGTCAAGGTGACATGTGGTGAGAGGTGACACAGGGTGAGGGTGACATGGGATGAGGGTGACATGGGGTCAGGGTGACATGTGGTCAAGGTGACATGTGGTCAGGGTGACATGGGGTGAGGGTGACAAATGGTCGGGGTGGCATGGTCAGGGTGACACAGTCAGGGTGACAATGGTCAGGGTGACACATGGTCAGGGTGATGCGTAGTAACAGTGACACATGGTCAAGGTGACACTTGGTCAGGGTGACACGGGGTCAGGGTGACATGTGGTCGGGGTGCCATGTGGTCAAGGTGACACGTGGTAAGGGCACTGCGTGGTCAGGGTGACACGTGGTCAAGGTAACACGTGGTCAAGGTAACACATGGTCAAGGTGACACGTGGTCAGGGCACTGTGTGGTCAGGGTGACACATGGCCAGGGTGACACATGGTCAGGGTGACACATGGCCAGGGTGACACATGGTCAGGGTGACACATGGTCAAGGTAACACCTGGTCAAGGTAACACATGGTCAAGGTGACACGTGGTCAGGGCACTGTGTGGTCAGGGTGACACATGGTCAAGGTGACACGTGGTCAGGGTGACACGTGGTCAGGGCACTGTGTGGTCTCAGTGTCACGTGGTCAGGGTGACACCTGGTCAAGGTGACACGTGGTCAGGCTGACACGTGGTCAGGGCACCGGGTGAGTGTCAACACCAGTTGGGCAGGATTGGAGCTGTGGCCGGGCTGTCCTTAGCCCGGTTGGCATCGATGCCAGGTGACCATCAACACCAGGTGACCATCCCCAAACTGACCAGGTGACCATCAACACCAGGTGACCATTCCCAAACTGACCCGGTGACCATCAACACCAGGTGACCATCAATGCCAGCTGACCATCCCCGTACTGACCAGGTGATCATTAACACCAGGTGACCATCAACACCGGGTGACCATCCCCATACTGACCAGGTGATCATTAACACCAGGTGACCATCAGTGCCAGGTGACCATCAACACCAGTTGAGGTCAACACCAGTTGACCATGCCTGTCATCATCAGCTGATCATCACAACCAGCTGACCATTGACACAGCTGACCATCTACACCAGCTGACCATCTACACCAGCTGACCATCAATAACCAGCTGACCATCTACACCAGCTGACCATCATACCAGCTGACCATTACACAGCTGACCATCTACACCAGCTGACCATCAATACCAGCTGACCATCTACACCAGCTGACCATCTACACCAGCTGACCATCAATACCAGCTGACCATCTACACCAGCTGACCATCTACACCAGCTGACCATCAATACCAGCTGACCATCTACACCAGCTGACCATCTACACCAGCTGACCATCTACACCAGCTGACCATCATACCAGCTGACCATCTACACCAGCTGACCATTACACCAGATGACCATCAATACCAGTTGACCATTGACACCCAGATGACCATTGCACAGCTGACCATTACACCAGCTGACACATGTACACCAAGCTGACTATCGACCAATGACCATCAACACCAGTGACTATCGACACAGATGACCATCAACACCAGCTGACCATCAACACCAGATGACCATCAACACCAATGACCATCTACACTCCCTCCAACTGCCCACCCAGCTGCATCAACGCAGTTGACGATCACCCCCAGTTTACCCTCGCCCAGGGTCACCCCCCACCAGCTGACCACTCCCTAACCAGTTCACCCCATGACGCTGACCACCCCAGTTGCCCATCCCCATGACCAGTTGCCACTGAACATCAGTTAATGGTCCCCATCACCAGTTGCCACCCTGTGACAGCTGCCCACCCCCATCCCAGTTGCCCACCCCCATCCCCAGTTGCCCACCCCTGTGACCAGTTGCCCACCCCCATCCCCAGTTGCCCACCCCTGTGACCAGTTGCCCACCCCATCCCCAGTTGCCCACCCCTGTGACCAGTTGCCCACCCCCATCCCCAGTTGCCCACCCCTGTGACCAGTTGCCCACCCCCATCCCCAGTTGCCCACCCCTGTGACCAGCTGACCGTTGAACACCAGTTGCCCATCAAACACCACTGACCACCAGCTGACCACCCCCACACCCTGTAGCTCCTCCCCCACACCATTAGCCCCTCCCTCACCCAAATTAGCCCCTCCCCATTCCCAGCAGCCCCTCCCCCACTCCATTAGCCCCTCCCCATCCAGTAGCCCCTCCCCCACCTACCATTAAGCCCCTCCCCATCCCAGTAGCCCCTCCCCACTCCATGAGCCCCTCCCCCAGCCCAGTAGCCCCTCCTCCACCCCATTAGCACCTCCCCACCCCATTAGCCCCTCCCCCATTAGCCCCTCCCCCACCAGCCCATCAGCCCCTCCCCCCGCCCCTCCCCCTCACCTTGTTGGGTTTCACGGCTCTCTGCAGGTTCTCGATCCATTTGTCCCTCTCGGCCGCCGACCGGCAGGCGAAGCACTTGGTGCCCGACGCCGTCGTCACCTGCGGGAGCCACGCCCACCCCCAGGTGAGCCACGCCCACCCCGGTGAGCCACGCCCACCCCGGTGAGCCACACCCACCCCCAGGTGAGCCACACCCACCCAGGTGAGCCACGCCCACCCCGGTGAGACACGCCCACCCCCAGGTGAGACACGCCCACCAGGCGAGACACGCCCACCCCCACTGAGACACGCCCACCCCCACTGAGACACGCCCACCCCCACTGAGACACGCCCACCCCCAGGTGAGCCACGCCCATGCAGGAATTCCCAGCATTCCGGGAAACGCTGTCATTCCTGGGAAAGCCTGGCATTCCCAGAAAACGCCGGCATTCCTGAAAAACCCCAGCATTCCTGAAAAACCCCGGCATTCCCAGAAAACGCCGGCATTCCTGAAAAACCCCGGCATTCCTGGCAAACCCCGTCATTCCCAGGCATTCCCGGCATTCCTGGGCATTCCCGTCATTCCCGAAAAACCCTGTCATTCCCGGGAATTCCCGGCATTCCCAGGAATCCCCATCATTCCTGTCATTCCCGGGCATTCCCATCACTCCCAAGAATTCCCATCATTCCCAGAAAATCCCGGCATTCCCAGCAAATCCCGTTATTCCCGGGCATTCCCATCATTCCCGGGCATTCCCGTCATTCCCCGGCATCCCCGGCATTCCCGGGCATTCCCAGAAAACCACAGCATTCCCGGGCATTCCTGTCATTCCCAGAAACCCCCGGCATTCCCGGGCATTCCCGTCATTCCCGGAAAACCCCGGCATTCCCGAAAAACCCTGTCATTCCCAGGAATTCCTGGCATTCCCGACACACCCTGTCATTCCCGAGAATCCCCGTCATTCCGGGCATTCCCGTCATTCCCATCACTCCCGTCATTCCCATCATCCCCGTCATCCCCGTCATTCCCATCATTCCCGTCATTCCCGTGTATTCCTGGGTATTCCTGTCATTCCCGTCATCCCCGGGAATCCCCATCAGCCCCATCATTCCCGTCATTCCCATCATTCCGGTCATTCCCATCATTCCCGTCATTCCCATCATTCCCATCATTCCCGGTCATTCCCATCATTCCTGGTCATTCCCATCATTCCCGTCATTCCCATCATTCCAGTCATTCCCGGTCATTCCCGTCATTCCCATCATTCACGTCATTCCCGTCATTCCCGTCATCCCCGTTATTCCCGTCATTCCCATCATTCCCGTCATTCCCAGAAAAGCCCGCGTCGTCCGCACCTCGAAGCAGAACTCCTGGCCCAGGATGCTGCTGTGCACGGCCTTGATGATGGAATCCTCGTCCAGGTTCAGCTCCAGCGCCTCGGCCGCGCTCGAGGGGCTCAGCAGCGACTCGTGCGAGTGCGACTCCTTGAAGCTCTGCATCAGCCGGGCCCTGCGGGCGGGAATGCCGGGAATTGGGCGGATTGGGGAACAGACTGGGGGGGATTGGGAACAGACTGGGGGGGATTTGGGGGGATTTGAGGGGGATTTGGGGGGATTTGGGGAGGCTTGGATGAGTGGGACTCCTTAAAGCTCTGCATCAGCTGGGCCCTGCGGGTGGGAATTCCGGGAATTGGGCAGATTGGGAACAGACTGGGGGGATTGGGAACAGACTGGGGGAATTGGGGGAATTGGGGGATTTGAGGGGGATTTGAGGGGGATTTGGGTGAGTGGGACTCCTTAAAGCTCTGCATCAGCCGGGCCCTGCGGGTGGGAATTCCGGGAATTGGGCAGATTGGGAACAGACTGGGGGGGATTTGGAACAGACTGGGGGAATTGGGGGGATTTGAGGGGGATTTGAGGGGGATTTGGGTGAGTGGGACTCCTTAAAGCTCTGCATCAGCCGGGCCCTGCGGGCGGGAATGCCGGGAATTGGGCGGATTGGGAACAGACTGGGGGGGATTGGGAACAGACTGGGGGGATTGGGGGGATTGGGGGGATTTGGGGGGATTTGAGGGGGATTTGGGGAGGCTTGGATGAGTGGGACTCCTTAAAGCTCTGCATCAGCTGGGCCCTGCGGGTGGAATTCCGGGAATTGGGCAGATTGGGAACAGACTGGGGGGGATTTGGAACAGACTGGGGGGAATTGGGGGGATTTGAGGGGGATTTGAGGGGGATTTGGGTGAGTGGGACTCCTTAAAGCTCTGCATCAGCCGGGCCCTGCGGGCGGGAATGCCGGGAATTGGGCGGATTGGGAACAGACTGGGGGGGATTGGGAACAGACTGGGGGGGATTGGGGGGGATTGGGGGGATTTGGGGGGATTTGGGGGGGATTTGAGGGGGATTTGAGGGGGATTTGGGTGAGTGGGACTCCTTAAAGCTCTGCATCAGCCGGGCCCTGGGGCGGGAATGCCGGGAATTGGGCGGATTGGGAACAGACTGGGGGGGATTGGGAACAGACTGGGGGGGATTGGGGGAATTGGGGGGATTTGAGGGGGATTTGAGGGGGATTTGGGTGAGTGGGACTCCTTAAAGCTCTGCATCAGCCGGGCCCTGCGGGCGGGAATGCCGGGAATTGGGCGGATTGGGAACAGACTGGGGGGGATTGGGAACAGACTGGGGGGGATTTGGAACAGACTGGGGGGGATTTGGGGGGATTTGAGGGGGATTTGGGGGGATTTGGGGAGGCTTGGATGAGTGGGACTCCTTAAAGCTCTGCATCAGCTGGGCCCTGCGGGTGGGAATTCCGGGAATTGGGCAGATTGGGAACAGACTGGGGGGATTGGGAACAGACTGGGGGGAATTGGGGGGAATTGGGGGGATTTGAGGGGATTTGAGGGGGATTTGGGTGAGTGGGACTCCTTAAAGCTCTGCATCAGCCGGGCCCTGCGGGTGGGAATGCCGGGAATTGGGCGGATTGGGAACAGACTGGGGGGGATTGGGAACAGACTGGGGGGGATTTGGGGGATTTGAGGGGGATTTGGGGAGGCTTGGATGAGTGGGACTCCTTAAAGCTCTGCATCAGCCGGGCCCTGCGGGCGGGAATTCTGGGAATTGGGGGGATTGGGGGCTTGGGAACAGACTGGGGGGATTTGGGAAGAGACTGGGGGGGATTGGGAAGAGACTGGGGGGCTTGGGAACAGACTGGGGGGGATTGGGAAGAGATTGGGGGGGATTGGGAAGAGACTGGGGGATTTGAGGGGGATTTGAGGGGGATTTGGGGAGGTTTGGGTGAGCGCGACTCCTTAAAGCTCTGCATCAGCCCGGCCTTGGAAGGGAATTTGGGAATTTGGGGGGGATTTGGGGAGTGGGAAGGGGATTTGGGGGGAATTGGGGGGGATTTGAGGGAATTTGGGGGGATTTGAGGACATACTGGGGGGATTTTGTCTGATTTGGGGGGGATTCTGTGAGGGCTTCAGGAGGGTTTGGGGGGGCTTGGGAGGACTTGGGTTTTGGGGAGAATTTTTGCGGAATTTTGGGGGAGTTTTGGGGGATTTGAGGGGATTTTGGGGGATTTGAGGGGATTTTAGGAAGGCTTGAGAGGGATTTTTGAGGGGATTTGGGAAGATTTGGGGGATTTGGGGAGGATTTGAGGGGGATTTGGGGGATTTGAGGGGATTTTGGGAGGATTTCAGGGGAATTTGAGGGAGGATTTGAGGGAGAATTTGAGGGGGATTTTGGGGAGATTTGAGGTGAATTTGAGGGGAATTTTGGGGGGATTTGAGGGGAATTTTGGGGGGATTTGAGGGAGGATTTGGGGGGATTTGAGGGAGGATTTGGGGGCGGTTTTTTTTAGAGTTTGGGAAAATTTGAGAAGGATTTGCAGGGAACTGAGCAGATTTTGGGAGGATTTGAGGGGATTTTGGGAGGGTTTGAGGGGGATTTGGGGGATTTGAGGGGATTTTGGGAGGATTTGAGGGGGATTTGGGGGGGATTTTGGGAGGATTTGGGGAGTTCCTGGTGGAATTCAGGGCGCCACCACGGTGGGACCCCAAACGCCCCCGGGCTGCCCCCAGGTGTGTCCCAGGTGTCCCCCCAGGTGTGTCCCCAGGTGTTCCCGGTACCTGTCACGCTCGGCGCTGTGGGAGCTGCTGGTCCAGTGCCCCCAAATGTCCCCAAATGCCCCTGTGGTGTCCCCAGGTGTGCCCTGATGTCCCCAGGTGTGTCCGGGTCTCCTAGGTGTGTCCCAGGTGTGTTTCCAGGTGTCCCCATGGGCCCCCAAACTCCCTCAGCTGTGTCCCCAGGTGTGTCCCCAGGTGTGTCCCCAGGTGTGTCCAGGTCACCCCAAGTGCCTCCAGCAGTCCCTGGGGTCTCCCCAGGTGTGCCCAGGTCTGTCCCCAAGTGTCCCCAGGTGTGTCCCCAGATGTATACAGGTGTGCCCAGGTGTGCTCCCAACGTCCCCAGGTGCCTCCAGATGTGTCTCCAGTAGCCCCAGCTGTGTCCCAGACACCCCCATCTGTGCCCAGGTAAGCTCAGGTGTGCCCCCAGGTGTGCCCAGGTGTGTTCCCGACATCCCCCAGGTGTGTCCCCAGTGCCCCCAGGTGCCCCCAGCTGTGCCCAGGTGTGTTCCCCGTTCCCCCAGGTGTGCCCCAGGTGTGTCCCCCATTCCCCCAGTTGTGCACAGGTGTGTCCCCCGTTCCCCCAGCTGTGCCCAGGTGTGTCCCCCAGGTGTGTCCCCCATTCCCCCAGGTGTGTTCCCCGTCCCCCCAGCTGTGCCCAGGTGTGTTCCCGTTGCCCCAGCCCTGCCCAGGTGTGACCCCTGTTGCCCCAGCTGTGCCCAGTTGTGTCCCCCAGCCGTGCCCAGGTGTGTCCCCAGGTGTGGTCCCTGTTGTGGCCGGTGCTGCGGGAGCGCGGCAGGATCTGCCGGAAGCTGCCCCAGGTGTGACCCCCATGCCCCCAGGTGTGTTCCCGTTGCCCCAGCTGTGCCCAGGTGTGTTCCCATTGCCCCAACTGTGCCCAGGTCCGTTCCCCAGCTGTGCCCAGGTGTGTCCCCCAGCCGTGCCCAGGTGTGTCCCCTGTTCCCCCAGCCGTGCCCAGGTGTGTTCCCACTGCCCCAGCCGTGCCCAGCTGTGTCCCCCAGCCGTGCCCAGGTGTGTTCCCGCTGCCCCAGCCGTGCCCAGGTGAGTTCCTGCTGCCCCAGCCATGCCCAGGTGTGTCCCCCAGCCGTGCCCAAGTGCGTTCCCGCTGCCCCAGCCGTGCCCAGGTGTGTCCCCAGGTGCGGTACCTGTCGTGGTCGGCGCTGCGGAAGCGCGGCAGGATCTGCCGGAAGCTGCTGGTGCGGTCCAGCTTGGGCTGGCTCTTGGTGCGCTTGATGGAGCTCTTGAGGCGCCGGCTCAGGAAGCCTTGCTGGGACAGAGGGCACCCGGGGTCACCTGAGGGCACCTGGGGTCACCTGAGGGCACCTGGGGTCACCTGGGGGGCACCTGGGGGGCACCTGGGGGTACCTGGGTCATCTAGGGGCACCTGGGGTCACCTGGGGTCACCTGGGGGGCACCTGGGGGGCACCTGGGGTCAGCCAGGGGTCACCTGGGGGGCACCTGGGGGGCACCTGGGGTCACCCAGGGGTCACTCACAGTCACTTAGGGGTCACCTGGGGTCACCCGGGGTCACTTACAGTCATTTATGGGTCACCTGGGGTCACCTAGAGGACACCTGGGGTCACCTGGGGTCACCTGGGGTCACCCAGGGGTCACTCACAGTCACTTGAGGGTCACCTGGGGTCACCTAGAGGACACCTGGGATCATCTAGGGTCACCTGGGGGGGCACCTGGGGGGCACCCGGGGTCACCCAGGGGTCACTCACAGTCACTTAGGGGTCACCTGGGGTCACCCGGGGTCACTCACAGTCATTTATGGGTCACCTGGGGTCACCTAGAGGACACCTGTGGTCACCTGGGGTCACCTGGAGTCACCCAGGGGACACCTGCAGTCACCTGGGGTCACCTGGGGTCACTGGGGGTCACCTGGAGTCACCCTGGGGTCACCTGGGGTCAGTTAGGGCCACCTGGGGGTCACTCAGGGTCACACAGGATCGGGGTCATCTGGAGTGATGGGGGGGTTACCCAGGGGTCACCTGGGGTCACCCAGGGGTCATATGGGGTGGCTCAGGGTCAAAGGTCATCTAGGGTCACTGGGGGTCACCTGGGGTCATCCGGGGGTCACTCAGGGTCATTGAGGGTCATGTAGAGTCACCGGGGGTCACCCAGGGGTCACCCAAGGGTTACCTGGGGCTACCTGGAGGCACTGGGGGTCACCCAGGGGTCATCCAGGGTCACTCGGGGTCACCCACGGTTACCTGCGGTCACTCAGGGGTCACCTGGGGCCACTTGGGGACACCCGGGGTCACCCAGGGTCAGGGGTCACTCAGGGTCATGGGAGGGTCACCCAGGGGTCACCTGGGGTCACTCAGGGTCAGGGGTCATCGAGGGTCTCCTGGGGTCATCTGGGTCACGAGGGGTTAGGGCATATTGGGGTCAAGGGGTCACCCAGGGGTCACCCAGGGGTCAGTGGGGTCACTGAGGGGTCACAGGGTCAGTGGGGGGGGGTCAGTGGTCACCACGAGGTCACCGGACTCTGGGGGTCACCCTGGGGGTCACTGGGGGCAGTTTCCATGGCAACAGGCAAAGTTATCATGGTGACGAGCAGGGCCATGGTTACCATGGCAACGGACCTGTGAGGGTTACCTGGTTACCAAGGTAACGGGTCACTCAGGACCTGGTTACCATGGCAGCGGGTTATTCAGTACCTGGGTTACCTGGTTACCATGGCAACGGGTATTTCAGGATCTGGGTTACCATGGTAACGGGTCACTCAGGACCCGGGTTACCTGGTTACCATGGCAACGAGCACTTCCAAACTTGGGTTACCTGGGTACCAAGGTAACAGACCGGGCCTGCTGGGTTACCATGGCAATGGACTAGTCAGGACCTGGGTTATCTGGTTACCATGGCAACGGACTAGTCAGGACCTGGGTTACCTGGTTACCATGGCAATAGGTAATTCAGGACCTGGGTTACCTGGTTACCGTGGCAACAGGCAGCACAGGAGCATGGTTGCCATGGAAACAGGTGAGACAAGCCCCAGTTACCTGGTTACCACGGCAACAGATTATCCAGACCTTGGTTTACCAGGTTACCATGGGAACAGGTACCACAAGGCCACGGTTGCCATGGTGATGGGCAGCATCATGGTTCAGGAGGAGTTGCCATGGCAATGGGGGACGCAGGGAGCACAGGAAACATGGCAGAGGGGCCACGGTAACCATGGCAACAGGGAGGTACCCATGGCAACAGGGATGTGAGCCATGGGGTAACCATGGCAACAGGGGTGTGAGCCATGGGGTAACCATGGCAACAGGCACAACAGGTTTTGGGGGGTGCAAAACTGGGATGGGGTAACCATGGCAACAGGGATGGGATGGACCATGGGAACAGGCCTGGGATGGGGTAACCATGGCAACGGGGATGGGATGGACCACAGTAACCATGGCAATGTGTGATGGGGAGCACAGTAACCATGGCAACAGGGTGTGGATGCAGTAACCATTATTACCTCCAGTAATGAAGACCACGGCTGTATGGGGACCACGGTAACCATGGCAACAAGTGGGTGATGGGGTAACCATGGCAATGTGGGAATAGTTACCATGGGAACCATGGTAGAGGCTGATGGGCGAGCATCGTAACCATGGCAACGGGTGAAAGGAGACTGTGGTAACCATGGTAACAGGGGCGTGATGGGGGGGGGGGGCCTGTGGTAACCATGGCAACAGGGGTGTGATGGGGGTTGTAGTAACCATGGCAACAGGGGTGTGATGGGGGGGCTGTGGTAACCATGGCAACAGGGGTGTGATGGGGGGGCTGTGGTAACCATGGCAACAGGGGTGTGTGTGGGGGGGGGCTGTGGTAACCATGTGGTAACCATGGCAACAGGAGACAATCAGACACAGTAACCATGGCAACGAATGAGTACCACTGTAAGTGAGGTGCCTGTGGACTTGGTAACCATGGCAACGGGTGTATTGGGACCACGGTAACCATGGCAACAGTTACCCCAAACAATCAATAAAACAGATTGGGGGGGGATTAAAAAAAAAAAAAAAATTTAAAAAATCACGGTAACCATGGCACGGTGATGGTGAAAATAGTAACCATGGTAACAGACGATGGGGGGTGTACCTGGTAACCATGGCAACAGATGATGCTGACAATGGTAACCACAGAAATGGGGGGGGGGGGGGAGCAAAAAAAACCCCAAACCAAAAACCACACCACGGTAACCACGGCAACAAATGAGTCTGACAGTGGTTACCACGGAAACAGAGGGGTGGGGACCAAGGTAACCATGGCAATGGATGATGCTGACAGTGGTTACCATGGAAACAGAGGGGTGGTAACCATGGCAACGGGTGATGCGGGCCATGGTAACCATGGCAATGGATGATGTGGGCCCATGGTATCCATGGCAGCCATGGCAATGGATGATGTGGGACCATGGCAGCCATGGCAACGGATGATGCTGACAACGGTTACCATGGAAATAGAGGGGTGGGGACCATGGTAACCATGGCAACGGATGATGTGGGCCATGGTAGCCATGGTAACGGATGATGGTGCAGTGAAGAAGGTGAGGACCGCGGTAACCATGGCAACGGGTGATGAGGGGGGATGCCGGTAACCATGGCAACAGACGATGGGGGGGGGGTTGTCGGTAACCATGGCAACGGGCCGGCGGCGGTTGCCATGGCGACGGGACTCACCGAGGGCCGGAAGGGGGGGCGGCGGCGCGTCCATGTTGATGCTGAACTGCTTCCCCCCAGGAACGCTCTTCCTGCGGGAGCGGCCGCCGTGGTAATCTGGGAATTGGGGGGGGGAGGGGACACGAGGGGGTCAGGGCACCCCAAAACCCGCGGGGTACCTCAGACCCCACCCCACAACCCGGGGAGACCCTGAAATCCCAAGCCCTGTGGGGGTCCCAAAATGTGCTTCGTGGGGTGATGGGAGGGGGAATTTGTGGGGGACTTTGGGGGGGTTTAGATGGGGTCACTGGAGGTCAGGGCACCCCCAAATACCGGGGGGACCCCAAATCCCAAAATCCCAAGCCCTGTGGGGGTCCCAAAATCCTACACCCATCTCCTGTGGGGGTCCCAAGAGCTGCTCCTTGGGGTGGGAAGGGGCAATTTGGGGGTCTCGGGGGGGTTTAGGGGGGGTCAAGGGGGATAAGGGGACCCCAAAATCCAGGGGAGACCCCAGACGCCCTCCCCCACAACCTTAGGGGACCCCAAAATCCCACCCCCAACCGCTGTGGGGGTCCCAAAATCTGCTCCGTGGGGATTTGGGGGACTGGGGGGGATGTGGGGGCATTTCGGGTTTTAGGGGGGTCACAGGGGGTGAGGGGACCCCCAAATATGGGGATCAGGGGAGGGGGTCCCCAAAATCCCGCTCCTGACATGTGGAGACCCCAAAATCCACCCCTCAAAATCCTCTGGGGGTCCCAAAATGTGCCCCAAGGGGGATGGGAGGGGGGATTCGGCATCCGGGAGGAATTTTGGGGACATTTGGGGGGCTCACGGGGGGTGGGGGACCCCCAAATATGGGGATCAGGGGGAGGGGGTCCCCAAAATCCTGCTCCTGACCTGTGGAGACCCCAAAATCCCCCCCTCAAAATCTTCTGGGGGTCCCAAAATCCACACCAAGGGGTGAAGGAAGGGGAAATTTGGGGGGATTTGGGGGAAATTTGGGGAAAGTTTGGGGGGTCTCGGCAGCCCCCGGGGGTCCTCTCACTCCCCCCCTCCCACTCTGCTCCCCTCCTCCAGCCACCCCCACCCCCAATTTTTTTGGCCCACCCCCCAAATTCGTTGTTTCCCCCCCGAATCCCCTTTAGTCCCCCCCAAAATTCCACCATAAATCCCCTCGGCCCTGCCCCCACACCCCAAATTTTGGGACCCTCTCCCCATTTTTGGGGTCCCCTTCACTCTGCACCCCCCAATCCCTTTAACCCCCACCCAAAAAACTCCCCTGAGCCCTCCCGAATTGAGCCCCCTCCTCAAATCCCCCCAAGTTTGGGACCCTCCCCCAAATTTTAGACCCCACCCCAAATTCGGATCCCCCTTAAAACCCCCCCCCTCAAAATTTGGGATCCCTTTGATTCTGCCCATCCCCCACCCCAAACCCCCCCGGGACCCCCCGAAAGCCCCCCCCGAATTCTTCCCCCTCCCCCAAATCCCCTTTAACACCTCCCCCCCCCAAAGCCCCCTCCCCAAATTCGAGCCCCTCCCCAAATTTCGGGGTCACTTCAATTCCACCGCTCCCAATTCCCCTAAACCCTGCTGAAGCCCCCCTAAGCCCCCCCCAAATCCATGCCCCGCCCCCAAATCCCCTTTAAACCCCTCCCCCCCAAAGCCCCCTCCCCAAATTCGAGCCCCTCCCCAAATTTCCAGCTCCCCCTCCCCAATCTCCTCCCCCCAATTTTGGGATCCCCTTAAACTTTTCCCCCCACCCCAAATTCGTGCCCCGCCCCCAAATCCTCTTTAACTCCTCCCCCCCAAAAGACCCCTCCCCAAATTCCAGCCCCTCCCCAAATTCCGAGCCCCCTCCCCAAATTCAGAGCCCCCTCCCCAAATTCAGAGCCCCTCCCCAAATTCGAGCCCCTCCCCAAATTCAGAGCCCCCTCCCCAAATTCCAGCCCCTCCCCAAATTCCGAGCCCCCTCCCCAAATTCCGAGCCCCCTCCCCAAATTCCGAGCCCCCTCCCCAAATTCGGAGCTCCCGTCACAATTTCGGGGTCCCTTCAATTCCACCATCCCAAATTCCCCCAACCCCCCCCCCCAAAAACTCCTCCCCCCCTCCTGTTGAACCCCGAAGCCCCCTCCCCAAATTTCCTACCGGCCACGGTGCTGCTGCCGCCCTCGGGCCGAGGCGGGGGCCGGGGGGGGGCCCCAGGGTCCAGGGGGACCCCGAGATTTGGGGGGGGGCGCGGCGGGGGGGCCCCACATGGTCCTAGAGCGGCCCCGGGCCCCCCCGAGCCCCCCCGGCGGGGCCGGCGCGACCCCCGCGAGCATCCGGGGGGGGGGCGGCGGGGGGGCACGCGCGCACCTGGGGGGGCACACGCTCACCTGGGGGGGGGCGGGGCACAGCTGGGGGGGCACACACACCTGGGGGGGTACACAGACCTGGGGGGGCACAGACACCTGGGGGGTACACACACCTGGGGGCACAGACACACCTGGGGGGATACACACACACCTGGGGGGGTACACACACCTGGGGGCACAGACACACCTGGGGGGGTACACACACCTGGGGGGCACACACAGACACACCTGGGGGGTACACACACACCTGGGGGGTACACACACCTGGGGGGCACAGACACACCTGGGGGGGTACACACACCTGGGGGAGTACAACACACCTGGGGGCACAGACACACCTGGGGGGGTACACACACCTGGGGAGTACACACACCTGGGGGGCACAGACACACCTGGGGGGCACACAGACCTGGGGGGGCACAGACACACCTGGGGGGCACAGACACACCTGGGGGGGTACACAGACACACCTGGGGGGGCACACAGACCTGGGGGGCACAGACACCTGGGGGGGTACACACACCTGGGGGGTACACAGACCTGGGGGGCACAGACACACCTGGGGGGGTCACACAACCTGGGGGGCACAGACACACCTGGGGGGTACACACACACCTGGGGGGGCACACGACACCTGGGGGGACAGACACACCTGGGGGGGTACAACACCTGGGGGGTACACACACCAACACCTGGGGGGCACAGACACACACTGGGGGGAACACAACACACCTGGGGGGGTACACACACCTGGGGGGCACAGACACACCTGGGGGGGCACACAGACACACCTGGGGGGGTACACACACCTGGGGGGCACAGACACACCTGGGGGGGGCACAGACACCTGGGGGGGGCACAGACACCTGGGGGGCACAGACACACCTGGGGGGGCACAGACACACCTGGGGGGGCACAGACACCTGGGGGGCACAGACACACCTGGGGGGGCACACACACACCTGGGGGGGCACAGACACCTGGGGGGCACAGACACACCTGGGGGGGGCACAGACACCTGGGGGGCACAGACACACCTGGGGGGACACACAACCTGGGGGGTACACACACCTGGGGGGTACACACACCTGGGGGGCACAGACACACCTGGGGGGGATACACCTGGGGGGGCACAGACACATCTGGGGGGGCACACACACCCTGGGGGGCACAGACACACCTGGGGGGGTACACAGACCTGGGGGGCACAGACACACCTGGGGGGGCACACAGACCTGGGGGGCACAGACACCCGGGGGGTACACACACCTGGGGGGCACAGACACACCTGGGGGGGCACACAGACCTGGGGGGGCACAGACACCCGGGGGGCACACACACCTGGGGGGCACAGCACACCTGGGGGGTACACAACCTGGGGGGCACAGACACACCTGGGGGGGTACACAGACCTGGGGGGGCACAGACACACCTGGGGGGTACACATACCTGGGGGGTACACACACCTGGGGGGGCACACAGACCTGTGGGGGCACAGACACCTGGGGGGCACAGACACACCTGGGAGGGGCACACACACCTGTGGGGGCACAGACACCTGGGGGGGCGGAGCACAACTGGGGGGCACAGACACCTGGGGGGGCACACCCTGGGGGGCACAGACACACCTGGAGGGGGGGTACAACTTCGGGGGCACACACACCTTGGGGGGGGTACACCTGGGAGGCACTCACCACCTGGGGGAACGGGGCACACCTGGGGGGGCACACACACCTGGGGGGGCACACACACCTGGGGGGGTACACCTGGGGGGCACACACACCTGGGGGGGTACAACTGGGGGGCACACACAACTGGGGGGGCACACGCTCACCTGGGGGGGGCACACACACCAGGGGGTCAGACACACCTGGGGCGGTCAGGGCACCACTGGGGGGCACAGCACACCTGGGGGGGGTCACCGCGCTCACCCGGGGAGGGGGGGGGGCGGGCCACACCTGGGGGCTCAGACACACCTGGGGGGGTCAGACACACCTGGGGGGGCACAGACACCTGGGGGGGGTCAGACACACCTGGGGGGGCACAGACACACCTGGGGGGGTCAGACACACCCTGGGGGGTCAGGGCACACCTGGGGGGGTCAGACACACCTGGGGGGCACAGACACAACTGGGGGGTCAGACACACCTGGGGGGGCACAGACACACCTGGGGGGGTCAGACACACCTGGGGGGGTCAAGCACACCTGGGGGGGTCAGACACACTGGGGGGGCAAATACACCTGGGGGGCACAACACCCTGGGGGCAGAACACCTGGGGGGGCACAGCACACCTGGGGGGGTCAGGACACACCTGGGGGTCAGGGCACACCTGGGGGGCACAGACACCTGGGGGGGCAAATACACCTGGGAGGGCACAGACACACCTGGGGGGGCACACCCGCGGGGCACACGCTCACCTAGGAGGGAGTCAGACACACCTGGGCGGGTGGGCACACCTGGGCCCTTACACGCTCACCCTGAGCCCCCACGAACCTGGCCGCCACACACTCACCCTGAGCCCCCCGACCCTACACACTCACCCTGAGCCCCCCGACCCTACACACTCACCCTGAGCCCCCCGACCCTCACACACTCACCCTGAGCCCCCCGACCCTTACACACTCACCCTGAGCCCCCCGACCCTCCAACTCACCTGAGCCCCCGACCCTTCACACTCACCCTGAGCCCCCCGACCCTACCACATCACCCTGAGCCCCCCGACCCTTACACACTCACCCTGAGCCCCCCGACCCTTACACACTCACCCTGAGCCCCCCGACCCTCACACACTCACCCTGAGCCCCCCGACCCTTACACACTCACCCTGAGCCCCCCGACCCTCCACACTCACCCTGAGCCCCCCGACCCTCGCACACTCACCCTGAGCCACCCCCGACCCTCTCACATTCACCCTGAGCCCCCCGACCCTCTCACACTCACCCTGAGCCCCCCGACCCTTACACACTCACCCTGAGCCCCCCGACCCTCTCACACTCACCCTGAGCCCCCCGATCCTCGCACATTCACCCTGAGCCCCCCGACCCTCGCACGCTCACCCTGAGCCCCCCGACCCTTACACACTCACCCTGAGCCCCCCGACCCTCTCACACTCACCCTGAGCCCCCCGACCCTTACACACTCACCCTGAGCCCCCCGACCCTCGCACACTCACCCTGAGCCCCCCGACCCTCCACACTCACCCTGAGCCCCCCGACCCTTACACACTCACCCTGAGCCCCCCGACCCTCTCACACTCACCCTGAGCCCCCCGACCCTTACACACTCACCCTGAGCCCCCCGACCCTTACACACTCACCCTGAGCCCCCCGATCCTCGCACACTCACCCTGAGCCCCCCGACCCTTACACACTCACCCTGAGCCCCCCGACCTCGCACACTCACCCTGAGCCCCCCGACCCTCGCACACTCACCCTGAGCCCCCCGACCCTTACACACTCACCCTGAGCCCCCGACCCTCTCACACTCACCCTGAGCCCCCCGACCCTCACACACTCACCCTGAGCCCCCCGACCCTTACACACTCACCCCGCTCCTCTCCCCTCCCCCCCTCCCCCGTTGCACACTCGCTCCCCTCCCCCCCCCCCATTTTGCACACTCACTCCCCTCCCCTCCCCCTCCCCCCGCTCGCGGCTCCGCGCACCGCCCCCGCTGCCCCTCCCCCCCCTCCCCATCCCCCCCCCTCCGCTCTCCGGGGGGGGGGGCGGCCCTGCCCCTCCCCCTCCGGGCACGCTCGCCTCGCACACTCGCCCCCCCTTTCACACTCGCCCCCCCCTTTGCACACTCGCCCCCCCCTTTGCACACTCGCCCCCCCCCCCCTTTGCACACTCGCCCCCCCCCCTCACTCACCCGGCGCCGCCGCCGCCGCCCCGCGCTCGGGAGGCCCCGCCCACCGCGCTCAAACCACGCCCACCGCGCTCGGGACACGCCCACAGCGTCCCTGGTCACGCCCCCGCGCTCGAGGGACACTCCCTGCACCGGGAGGCCACGCCCCGAAACGGGGGAGCCACGCCATGGGAGGGAGGACACGCCCACGGGGAGGGAGGCCACGCCCAGGACGGGGGCGTGGGAAAGGGGCGGGGCCAGAGGGCCGTGGGAAAAAACGGGGGAGGGGAAACTGGGGGGACTGGGAGGTGATGGGGGACACTGGGGACACCGGGGAGGGTGGCACTGGTGGCACTGGGGACACCGGGGACACTGGGGACACCAGGGAGGATGGCACGGGTGGCACTGGGGATGGAGCACTGGGACACACTGGGATGGTGGCACTGGGACACACTGGGATGGTGGCACTGGTGGCACTGGGGATGGTGGCACTGGGGCACTGAGGATGGTGGCACTGGTGGCACTGGGGATGGTGGCACTGGGACACACTGGGATGGTGGCACTGGTGGCACTGGGGATGGTGGCACTGGGGGCACTGAGGATGGTGGCACTGGTGGCACTGGGATGGTGGCACTGGGACACACTGGGATGGTGGCACTGGGGCACTGAGGATGGTGGCACTGGGACACACTGGGATGGTGGCACTGGTGGCACTGGGGATGGTGGCACTGGGGCACTGGGATGGTGGCACTGGTGGCACTGGGATGGTGGCACTGGGACACACTGGGATGGTGGCACTGGTGGCACTGGGATGGTGGCACTGGGACACACTGGGATGGTGGCACTGGTGGCACTGGGGATGGTGGCACTGGGACACACTGGGATGGTGGCACTGTGGCACTGGGGATGGTGGCACTGGGGCACTGGGGATGGTGCCTGGGGCACTGGGGATGGTGGCACTGGGACACTGGGATGGTGGCACTGGGGCACTGAGGATGGTGGCACTGGGGCACTGGGATGGTGGCACTGGGCACTGAGGATGGTGGCACTGGACACACTGGGATGGTGGCACTGGTGGCACTGGGATGGTGGCACTGGGGGCACTGGATAGTGATGGGTGACACTGGGATGGTGATGGTGGCACTGGGATACTGGATGGTGGCACGTGGCACTGGGGGCACTGGGGACACCGGGGATGGTGGCACGGGGACACACTGGGAGGGTGATGGTGGCACTGGGATGGAGCACTGGGACAACACTGAGATGGTGGCACTGGGGACACTGGGGACACCGGAGACACCGGGATGGTGGCACTGGGGACACTGGTGACACTGGGGATGGTGGCACTGGGGATGGTGGCACTGGGGACACTGGTGGCACAGGGGATGGTGGCACTGGGACGTACTGGCTGGTGGCACTGGGATGGTGGCACTGGGACACCGGTGATGGTGGCACCGGTGGCACTGGAAATGGTGGCACTGGGGACACTGGGACAATGGGGATGGTGGCACTGGACACTGGGACAGTGATGGGAGGCACTGGGGACAGTGAGGATGGTGACACTGGTGGCACTGGGATGGTGGGATGGTGGCACTGGGACACTGGGACACACGGGATGGCGGGGACAGTGGCACTGGTGGCACTGGAAATGGTGACACTGGCAGCACTGGTGGCACTGGGGACAGTGGGGATGGTGGCACTGGGGACACTGGTGGCACTGGGGACACTGGGGGTGGCAGCAGCAGTGGCACTGGGGATACTGGTGGCAGTGGTGGCACTGATGACACTGGTGACACTGGTGATGGTGGCACTGGTGACATTTATAGTGGTGGATGGTGGCAGCAGTGACATGGCACTGGTGCACTGGTGCACTGGATGGTGACAGCGATGACAGGCACGGTGCACTGGTGTCCCTGGATGGTGACAGCGATGACAATGGCACAGGTGGCACTGGTGGCACTGGATGGTGACAGCAATGGCAATGGCACTGGTGGCACTGGTGTCCCTGGTGTCCCTGGATGGTGACAGCGATGACAATGGCACTGGTGGCACAGGTGGCACTGGTGTCCCTGGATGGTGACAGCGATGACAATGGCACAGGTGGCACTGGTGGCACTGGATGGTGACAGCAATGGCAATGGCACTGGTGGCACTGGTGTCCCTGGTGTCCCTGGATGGTGACAGCGATGACAATGGCACTGGTGGCACAGGTGTCCTGGATGGTGACAGCAATGGCAATGGCACTGGTGGCACTGGTGTCCCTGGTGTCCCTGGATGGTGACAGCGTGACAATGGCACGGTGGCACAGGTGTCCCGGATGGTGACAGCAATGGCAATGGCACTGGGCACTGGTGCTGGTGTCCCTGATGACAGCGGTGACAATGCACTGGTGGCACCGGTGGCACTGGTGTCCCTGTCCCCATGGCATTGGTGCACTGGTGGCATCGGGGTGACAGCGTGGCAGTGACGTGGTGGCACTGGTGGCCCTGTCCCTGTCCCAGTGGCATTGGTGGCACTGGTGGCACCGGGGGTGACAGCGTGGCAGTGACACGGGGCACTGGTGGCCCTGTCCCTGTCCCCGGTGGCACTGACAGGGTGGCAGCAGGACGGCACAGCGGGGTGGCACCAAGGAGTGACAGCGGTGGCACTGGTCACCAATGAGGGTGGTGGCCCTGGTGGCCCTGTCCCCAATAGCACTGTAGCACTGGTGGCCCTGTCCCCAGTAAGGATGGTGGCCCTTGTGGCCCTGTCCCCAATACCTGGTGGCCCTGGTGGCCCTGTCCCCAGTCACAGCGGTGGCCCTGGTGGCCCTGGTGGCCTTGTCCCCATCCCAGTCCCTCTCTCCCCATCCCTGTCCCCTTGTCCCTCTGTCCCTCTGTCCCCATCCCTGTCCCCAATCACAGCACTGGCTCTGGTGGCCCCGGTGGCCCTGTCCCCACTCCCTCCTGTCCCCACTTCCTGTCCTGTCCCTGCCTCTGTCCCCACTCCTGTCCCCATCCTCTCTGTCCCCACCTGTCTCTGTCCCCATCTCTGTCCCCCCTCATCTCGTCCCCCTTCCTTGTCCCCATCCCTGTCCCTCTGTCCCCATCCCTGTCCCTCTGTCCCCACCCCTGTCCCCTCCCCGCCCCCCCCATTTCCGGAAGCCCCAAATTTCCCTCCCCCTCCCCCCCCGCGCCCCCCCCGTGTCCCCCCGTGTCCCCAACCCCCCCTCCCCCCGCCCCTCCCCCTCCCGGGGGGCGGCGCCACCGGGGCCTCCCTGGGGGGGGGAGGGGGGGGCAGGAATTTTGGGGAGGGGTGGGGGCGGCGGGGGGTGGGGGGTGGGGGGGGGGGTGCCCAGGCCCGTGTCCCCGTTGCCATGGCAACGGTCGCCAGGCAGCGCAGCGCCTCTGCGAGCATTATGGGATGTCACCATGGCTCCCATGCGGGTGTGGGGGGGGTGTCAAATCCGCCCCTTCCCCCCCCTCCCGGCGCCGCCGCCCCCACCCCCCGACCCCGGCCGAGGTGGGGGGGGTCGGGGGGACCCCGGAGCGCCCCCCGGGCCCCCCCAAATTACCGTGCTCGGGGTGCGGGCGCCCCTCCACCGGCACGCTGACGGTTCTCCGCAGCAGTTTGCTCCGGCACGGTTCGCTCCGCCGGTCCCGGATGAGCAGCGGGTGGATCTGGGGGGGGGGGGGTTCCCGGCGCCTCAGAATTTTCGGGGACCCCCCCCCCCAACACTCCGAGTCCCCCCCCCCTCCCCTCCCCCCCCCCCCAGCCCCTCCTCCCCCCGCTCACCTCCTCCTCATCGAGCATCAGCAGCTGATTCCCGGAGATGATGCAGAACCGGGGGTTCCAGGGTGGGCGCTCGTACGGGGAGGGGCGTAGGGCCCGCGGGCCAGGGGGCTCCACGCACATCTGGGGGAGGGCGGGGGTCACATCTGGGAGCCCCAGCCCCCCCCCGCAGCCCACCCATGGGTGCTGCCCACCGGCATCCTCCCGCATCCCGCCGTTGCTCCGGCAACCGCAGCCCACGGCGCCTCTTTGGGGGGGGGGGGGGACCCCGAAATTCCTGGGGATCCCCGAATCATCCAGAGGGGGGATGAGCACCCCTGGGACCCCCTCCCGGACATCGCGGGACCCCCGAGCCCCTGGGTGCTCCCCCCCTGCCCCAGCACCCGCTCGGCAGTACCGGGGTAGACCTGGTGGCCCAAAGGCCTGGGGGGTCTCGCTGAGGGTTGGGGGGTCTCCAAAAAATTTTGGGGACTCCCAGAGCACCCGTGAGGCCTCCCCAGAATCGCCTCAACCTCCTGGGTACTCCCCCCAAAATCTTCAGGTGCCCCCCAACCCACTGGGTGCCCCCCCCACCGGCACCCATTGACCGGGGTGACCCGATGTCCCAGACACCGAAATTCCTCCTGGGACCCCCAAAACTCTTCGTGGCACCCCCACAAAATTCCTCCCTGGAGCCCCAAAAAGGGGGGAGGGAGGGGCCCCGGGGCCTGGGCAAGGCTCCCATGCCCCCCGAAATCCCAGATGCCCCCAAAATCCCGGATCCATCGGGCTTGCCCTGGTCTCCCACGTGCCGGGGAATTTGCAGGAATTGGGGGGCCCCGAGTTACAGGGGGGACACAAATTCACTCTGGGAATTCGGGGGGGCCCTCGGCACCCTCAGGACACCCCCGGGCACCTGCAGGACACACAAAACCCCCGGGACACCCCAAAAACACCGACCAGAGCCCCAAAGACACCGGGGCACCCCAAAAACACCCAGCAGAGCCCCAAAGACACCGGGGCACCCCAAAAACACCCAGCAGAGCCCCAAAGACACCGGGGCACCCCAAAAACACCCAGCAGAGCCCCAAAGACACCGGGCACCCCAAAAACACCAACCAGAGCCCCAAAGACACCGGGGCACCCAAAAACACCGACCAACCCAAGACACCGGGCACCCAAACACACAGAGCCCCAAAGACACCGGGGCACCCCAAAAACACCCAGCAGAGCCCCAAAGACACCGGGGCACCCCAAAAACACCCAGCAGAGCCCCAAGACACCGGGCCCCAAAAACACCCAGCAGAGCCCAAAGACACCGGGGCACCCAAAAACACCCAGCAGAGCCCCAAAGACACCGGGGACCCAAAACCGACCAAGCCAAACACCGACCAGAGCCCCAAAGACACCGGGGCACCCCAAAACCACCGACCAGAGCCCCAAAGACACCGGGGCACCCCAAAAACACCCAGCAGAGCCCCAAAGACACCGGGGCACCCCAAAAACACCCAGCAGAGCCCCAAAGACACCGGGGCACCCCAAAAACACCCAACAGAGCCCCAAAGAGACCGGGGCACCCCAAAAACACCCAGCAGAGCCCCAAAGACACCGGGGCACCCCAAAAACACCAACCAGAGCCCCAAAGACACCGGGGCACCCCAAAAACACCCACCAGAGCCCCAAAGACACCGGGGCACCCAAAAACACCCACCAGAGCCCCAAAGACACCGGGGCACCCCAAAAACACCAACCAGAGCCCCAAAGACACCGGGGCACCCCAAAAACACCCACCAGAGCCTTAAAGACACCGGGGCACCCCAAAAACACCCACCAGAGCCCCAAAGACACCGGGGCACCCCAAAAACACCCAGCAGAGCCCCAAAGACACCGGGCACCCCAAAAACACCCAGCAGAGCCCCAAAGACACCGGGGCACCCCAAAAACACCCAGCAGAGCCCCAAAGAGACCGGGGCACCCCAAAAACACCAACCAGAGCCCCAAAGACACCGGGGCACCCCAAAAACACCCAACAGAGCCCCAAAGAGACCGGGGCACCCCAAAAACACCAACCAGAGCCCCAAAGACACCGGGGCACCCCAAAAACACCGACCAGAGCCCCAAAGACACCGGGGCACCCCAAAAACACCGACCAGAGCCCCAAAGGCACCGGGGCACCCCAAAAACACCCAGCAGAGCCCCAAAGACACCGGGGCACCCCAAAAACACCCAGCAGAGCCCCAAAGGCACCGGGGCAGCCACTGCATGGGCTGGGCCGCTGTCCTGACCCAGAGCAAAGCAGCGGCTCCTGGAACTCCCACTGAAACCATCCAGTGACCAACTGACCAACTGACCAACTGACCACCTGGCCAACTGACCAACTGACCAACTGACCACCACTGAAACCATCCACCTGACCAACTGACCAACTGACCACCACTGAAACCATCCACTGACCAGTAGTGACCACCACTGAGCAACTGACCACCACTGACCAACGCTAAAACCATCCACTGACCACCACTGACCAACTGACCACCACTGAAACCAATCCACTGACCAACACCAACACCATCCACTGCCACCACTGACCAACACTGAAACCATCCACTGACCAACTGACCAACACTGAAACCATCCACTGACCAACTGACCAACACTGAACCCACTGACCAACACTGACCAACACTGAACTCCAGACCAACACTAAAACCATCCACTGCCACCACTGACCAACGCTGAAACAAACACTATCCACTGACCAACAGTGAAAACCACCACTGACCAACACCACGACCAACCTGCACCAACCACACTGACCAACACTAAAACACCCACATGACCAACACTGACCAACACCATCCACTGACCAACACCAACACCATCCACTGACCAACAACCAACAACACCATCACTGACCAACACACTGACCAACACCATCCACTGACCAACACCATCCACTGACCAACACTGACACACACACACTGAAACCATCCACTGACCAACACTGACCAACTCATGAAACCATCCACTGACCAACCACTACTGACCAACACTGAAACCATCCACTGCCACCACATGACCCAAACTGACCAACACTGAAACCATCCACTGACCAACACTGACCAACACTGAAAACCATCCACTGCCACCACTGACCAACTGACCAACACTGAAACCATCCACTGACCAACACTGACCAACTGACCAACACTGAAACCATCCACTGACCAACAACTGACCAACTGACCAACACTGAAACCATCCACTGACCAACACTGACCAACTGACCAACACTGAAACCATCCACTGACCAACACTAAAACCATCCACTGCCACCACTGACCAACGCTGATCAACACCAACACTATCCACTGACCAACAGTGACCAACACCACCCACTGACCACCACTGAAACCATCCACTGCCACCACTGACCAACACTGAAACCATCCACTGACCAAAACTGACCAACTGACCAACACTGAAACCATCCACTGACCAACACTGACCAACTGACCAACACTGAAACCATCCACTGCCACCACTGCCACCAACCCACACTGACCAACACCATCCACTGACCAACACCATCCACTGACCAACACCATCCACTGACTAACACTGACCAACGCTGACCAACACCATCCACTGACCAACACCATCCACTGACCAACACCAACACCATCCACTGCCACCAACCCACACTGACCAACACTGACCAACACCAACACCATCCACTGACCAACACTGACCAACACCATCCACTGACCAACACTGACCAACACCATCCACTGACCAACACCATCCACTGACCAATGCTGACCAACACCATCCACTGCCACCAACCCACACCTACCCCATCCACCAGTACACACCAGTAACACCACACGCTGCCAGACACCGGACCAAAACCCACCGACTGCCAACAGCACCCACCACAGCACCAACACCAGCACCACACCAGCACAACAACCCAGCAACAGCAACAACAGCAACACCAGCAACAGCACAACAACAGCACCCGGGACCAAACCCACCGACTGCCAACAGCCCCACCAGCAGCACCAACACCAGCACCAACACCAGCACCAACAGCAACACACACCAACAACAGCACCACCAACACCTGGACCAAACCCACCGACTGCCAACAGCCCCACCAGCAGCACCACAACAGCACCACCACCACACCAACACACCAGCAACAGCAACAACAGCAACACCAGCAACAGCAACACACCGGGACCAAACCACGACTGCACACCCACAGCACACCAAACCAGCAACAGCAACAACAGCACCCGGGACCAAACCCATGACTGCCACAGCCCCACCAGCAGCACCAACACAGCAACCACACCAGCACCAACAACACCAACAGCACAACAACAGCACAACACACCGGGACCAAAACCACCGACTGCCAACAGCCCCACCAGCAGCACCACACCGCACTACACCAGCACAACAGCAACACAACCAACACAGCACACCAACACCGGAAAACCCCGACTCAACAGCCCCACCAGCAGCACCAACACCACAACACACACCAACACACAACACCAACAGCACACAACCCACCAACAGCCCAGCAACCAACACCAAGCCCACCACACACCAACCCAGCACAACACCAACCACACACACACACAACAACCACACCAACACCAGGACCAAAACCACCGACTGCCAACAAGCCACCACACACAGCACCACAACACCAGCAACAGCAACACCAACCAACACCAGCAACAGCAACAACAGCACCACCACACAGCACCAACAACACCAGCAACAGCAACAACAACATCAACAACAGCACCACCAACAACAGCACCAAAACCAGCACCAACAACACCAACACACACTGACACACACCACCAACAGCAACACCAGCACCAACACCAGCACCAACACCTGGACCAAAACCACCGACTGCCAACAGCCCCACCAGCAGCACCAACAACACCAGCAACAACAACAGCACCAACAGCAACACCAACACACACCAGCACCAACACCAGCACCACCAACAGCAACAACAACACCAACACACCAACACCAACACACACCAGAACCAACAACAGCAACAACAACACCAACACCACCAACACACACAAACAACAGCACCAACACCAGCACCAACAGCACCAACAGCAGCACCAACAGCACCAACACACACCACCAGCACCCACTAACACCACCCCTTGACACCAACAACAGCACCAACAGCAACACCAACTCCCAGGAACCACAGCCACTGCTACCAGGAGCCACCAGGAACCACCAACACCAGTACCAGGAACAACCAGGAACCACAGACACCAGTACCAGGAACCACCAGGAACCACCAGGAACCACCAACACCAGTACCAGGAACAACCAGGAACCACCAGGAACCACGGACACCAGTACCAGGAACCATGGACACCAGTACCAGGAACCACGGACACCAGTACCAGGAACCACCAGGAACCACCAACACCAGTACCAGGAATCACCAGGAACCACGGACACCAGTACCAGGAACCACCAGGAACCACCAGCACCAATACCAGGAATCACCAGGAACCACGGACACCAGTACCAGGAACCACCAGGAACCACCAGCACCAGTACCAGGAACAACCAGGAACCACAGGAACCACCAGGAACCACGGACACCAGTACCAGGAACCACAGACACCAGTACCAGGAACCACCAGGAACCACAGGAACCACCAACACCAGTACCAGGAACCACCAGGAACCACGGACACCAGTACCAGGAACCACGGACACCAGTACCAGGAACCATGGACACCAGTACCAGGAACCACGGACACCAGTACCAGGAACCATGGACACCAGTACCAGGAACCACGACACCAGTACCAGGAACCACGACACCAGTACCAGGAACCACCGACACCAGTACCAGGAACCACAGGAACCACCAGGAACCACCAACACCAGTACCAGGAACCACCAACACCAGTACCAGGAACCACCAACACCAGTACCAGGAACCATGGACACACAGTACCAGGAACCATGGACACCAGTACCAGGAACCACCAACACCAGTACCAGGAACCATGGACACCAGTACCAGGAACCACCGACACCAGTACCAGGAACCACCGACACCAGTACCAGGAACCATGGACACCAGTACCAGGAACCACCGACACCAGTACCAGGAACCATGGAACCAGTACCAGGAACCACCGACACCAGTACCAGGAACCATGGACACCAGTACCAGGAACCACCGACACCAGTACCGGTATGCACCAGTAACCGTGTCCTCTGGCACCAGTAACTCCCAGTTACAGCATCAGCTGGAACCAGTAACTCCCAGTATCAGCATCCAGCAGCCACCACTAACACTGTCCATTGGCTGCCAGGAATTCCCAGTAACGGCCCCAGCACACACCAGTAACTCCCAGTAACAGCCCCAGCACACACCAGTATCCCCCAGTAACGGCATCAGCACACACCAGTAACTCCAGTACAGCCCCAGCACACACCAGTAACAGCATCCTCTCTTCCCAGTATCCCCAGTAACAGCATCCTCTGCCCAGTATCCCAGTAACAGCATCCTCTGCTCCCAGTATCCCCAGTAACAGCATCCTCTGCTCCCAGTATCCCCAGTAACAGCATCCTCTGCTCCCAGTATCCCCAGTAACAGCATCCTCTGCTCCCAGTATCCCAGTAACAGCCCCAGCACACACCAGTAACTCCCAGTAACAGCCCCAGCACACACCAGTAACTCCCAGTAACAGCCCCAGCACACACCAGTATCCCCCAGTAACAGACTCAGCACACACCAGTAACTCCCAGTAACAGCCCCAGCACACACCAGTATCCCCCAGTAACAGCCCCAGCACACACCAGTAACTCCCAGTAACAGACTCAGCACACCCAGTAACTCCCAGTAACAGACTCAGCACACACCAGTAACTCCCAGTAACAGCCCCAGCACACACCAGTAACTCCCAGTAACAGCCCCAGCCACACCAGTAACTCCCAGTTACAGTATGGTCACAGACCAGTATCCCCAGTAAAAGCATCACTGGTTACCAGTGTCTCCCAGTAACAGACTCAGCACACACCAGTATCCCCAGCACAGACCAGTATCCCCAGTAACAGCATCCCCTGCTCCCAGTATCCCCAGTAACAGCATCCTCTGCTCCCAGTATCCCCAGTAACAGCATCCCCTGCTCCCAGTATCCCCAGTAACAGCATCCTCTGCTCCCAGTATCCCCAGTAACAGCATCCTCTCCTCCCAGTATCCCCAGTAACAGCATCCCCTGCTCCCAGTATCCCCAGTAACAGCCTCCCCCAGCTCCCAGTATCCCCAGTAACAGCATCCTCTGCTCCCAGTATCCCCAGTAACAGCATCCCCCAGTCCCAGTATCCCCAGTAACAGCATCCCCCAGTCCCAGTATCCCCAGTAACAGCATCCCCCGCTCCCAGTATCCCCAGTAACAGCATCATCTCCTCCCAGTATCCCCAGTAACAGCATCCCCCAGTCCCAGTATCCCCAGTAACAGCATCCTCTGCTCCCAGTATCCCCAGTAACAGCATCCCCTGCTCCCAGTATCCCCAGTAACAGCATCCCCTGCTCCCAGTATCCCCAGTAACAGCATCCTCTGCTCCAGTATCCCCAGTAACAGCATCCTCTGCTCCCAGTATCCCCAGTAACAGCATCCTCTCCTCCCAGTATCCCCAGTAACAGCATCCCCTGCTCCCAGTATCCCCAGTAACAGCATCCCCCAGTCCCAGTAACCCCAGTAACAGCATCCTCTGCTCCCAGTATCCCCAGTAACAGCATCCTCTGCTCCCAGTATCCCCAGTAACAGCATCCCCCAGTCCCAGTATCCCCAGTAACAGCATCCCCCAGTCCCAGTATCCCCAGTAACAGCACCCTCTGCTCCCAGTATCCCCAGTAACAGCATCCTCTCCTCCCAGTATCCCCAGTAACAGCATCCTCTGCTCCCAGTATCCCCAGTAACAGCAACCTCTGCTCCCAGTATCCCCAGTAACAGCATCCTCACTTCCCAGTATCCCCAGTAACAGCACCCTCTGCTCCCAGTATCCCCAGTAACAGCATCCTCTGCTCCCAGTATCCCCAGTAACAGCATCCTCTGCTCCCAGTATCCCCAGTAACAGCATCCTCTGCTCCCAGTATCCCAGTAACAGCATCCTCTCCTCCCAGTATCCCCAGTAACAGCATCCCCTGCTCCCAGTATCCCCAGTAACAGCATCCTCTGCTCCCAGTATCCCCAGTAACAGCATCCTCTGCTCCCAGTATCCCCAGTAACAGCATCCTCTGCTCCCAGTATCCCCAGTAACAGCATCCTCTGCTCCCAGTATCCCCAGTAACAGCATCCCCCGCTCCCAGTATCCCCAGTAACAGCATCCTCTGCTCCCAGCATGCCCAGTAACGGACATCCCCAGCCCCAGTCCGAGCCTCCTCCACTCCCAGTATCCCCAGTCCGAGCCTCCCCCGCTCCCAGTATCCCCAGTCCGAGCCTCCTCCACTCCCAGTATCCCCAGTCTGAGCATCCCCCGCTCCCAGTATCCCCAGTCCGAGCCTCCTCCTCTCCCAGTATGCCCAGTCCGAGCCTCCCCCGGCCCCAGTACCGGCCTCCTCCATTCCCAGTCTGCCCAGTCCGAGCCTGCCCCGCTCCCAGTCTGCCCAGTAAAGCCACCCCCGGCCTCAGTGCCGCTCCCAGTCCGCCCAGTACCGGCCTCCCCCGCTCCCAGTCCGCCCAGTACCGGCCTCCCCCGCTCCCAGTATCCCCAGTCTGAGCCTCCCCCGCTCCCAGTATCCCCAGTCTGAGCCTCCCCCGCTCCCAGTATCCCCAGTCTGAGCCTCCCCCGCTCCCAGTATCCCCAGTATGAGCCTCCCCCGCTCCCAGTATCCCCAGCAACAGCATCCCCTGCTCCCAGTCCGCCCAGTACCGGCCTCCCCCGCTCCCAGTCTGCCCAGTCTGAGCCTCCCCCGGTCCCAGTATCCCCAGTCTGAGCATCCCCCGGTCCCAGTAACCCCAGTACCGGCCTCCTCCGCTCCCAGTATGCCCAGTAACAGCATCCCCCGCTCCCAGTCCGCCGAGTCCGAGCCTCCCGCGCTCCCAGTATCCCCAGTCCGAGCCTCCCGCGCTCCCAGTCTGCCCAGTCCGAGCCTCCCCCGGTCCCAGTACCGGCCTCCCCCGCTCCCAGTGCTCCCAGTCCGAGCATCCCCCGCTTCCAGTCCGAGGCTCCCCCGCTCCCAGTCTGCCCAGTCCGGGCATCCCCCGGTCCCAGTAACCCCAGTACCGGCCTCCCCCGCTCCCAGTACCGGCCTCCCCCGCTCCCAGTCTGCCCAGTACCCGGCCTCCCCCGTTCCCAGTCTGCCCAGTACCGGCCTCCCCCGCTCCCAGTCTGCCCAGTACCGGCCTCCCCCGCTCCCAGTCTGCCCAGTACCGGCCTCCCCCGTTCCCAGTCTGCCCAGTACCGGCCTCCCCCGTTCCCAGTCTGCCCAGTACCGGCCTCCCCCGCTCCCAGTATCCCCAGTCTAATCCTCCCCCGCTCCCAGTGCCCTCAGTTCCAGCCTCCCCCGCTCCCAGTATCCCCAGTTCCAGCCTCCCCCGCTCCCAGTCCGAGCCTCCCCCGCTTCCCAGTGCTCCCAGTCTGATCCTCCCCCGCTCCCAGTGCTCCCAGTCCGAGCATCCCCGCTCCCAGTCGGATCCTCCCCCGCTCCCAGTATCCCCAGTTCCAGCCTCCCCCGCTCCCAGTGCTCCCAGTCCGAGCATCCCCCGCTCCCAGTCGGATCCTCCCCCGCTCCCAGTGCTCCCAGTCGGATCCTCCCCCGCTCCCGGTGCTCCCGGTGCTCCCGGTGCTCCCGGCGCTCCCAGTCCGGGCCCCGCGGCGCTCCCAGTGCTCCCAGTGCTCCCAGTGCCCCCCCCGTACCTCGGAAGGGGACATAGGACATGGTGCCACCGGCGCGCGACACCCCGGCGGGGGGAGGGACGGGGGAGGGGCGGGGGGAGGGGCGAGGGGGAGGGGGGAGGGGGGGAGGGCCCGAAATTGGGGGGGGGGGAGGGGGAGGGGGGGGGGAGGGGAGGAGGGGCTGGGACACGGAGGGGGGGGAGGGGGGAGGAGCCGGAAATGGGGGAGGGGCCGGGAGGGGAGGGGTTAAGGGTGGGGGAGGGGCGAGGGGAAGGGGGAGGAGCGGGGGAGGGGCCGGGAGGGGAGGGGCCAGAGCGGGAACCGGGAACGGGGGGGGGGGGGAGGGGGGGGAAAGGCCCGGGAATGGGGGAGGGCCACGGGAAAGGGTCAAAGCGGGGGAGGATCCGGAGGGGGAGGGGCCAGAGGGGGAGGGGGCAAGGTGGGGGAGGGCGAGCCGGGGGAGCCCGGCTGGGGGGAGGAGGGAAGGGGGGGGGGAGGGCGGCGGGGGGAGGGGAAGGCGGGGGGAGAGGGGAAAGGGGGGGTGGGGACTCCCCCCCCCCCCCTCCTCCACCCCCGGCCGCTTCCGGCGGCGGTGACGTCACGGGGCGGGGGCGGGCCCGCGGGTCACGTGGGGGCGGCGGCGGCGCGAGCGGCGCGGGGAGCGTGAGGGGGAGGGGCGGGGGAGCGGGAATTTGGGGAGGGGGCGCGAGGAGGGGGGGAGAACTGGGGGGAGATGGGGGAATTTGGGGAGGGGGAGAACTGGGGGAGACGGGGGAATTTGGGGAGGGGAGAACTGGGGGGAGATGGGGGATTTGGGAGGGGGAGAACTGGGGGAGATGGGGGAATTTGGGGGGGGGGGAACTGGGGGGAGATGGGGGGATTTGGGGAGGGGGAGAACTGGGGGGAGAGGGGGATTTGGGGAGGGGAGAACTGGGGGGAGACGGGGGATTTGGGGAGGGGGAGAACTGGGGGGAGACGGGGGATTTGGGGAGGGGGCAAATTCAGGACAAGGTTTGGGGTGAATTTGGGGAGGGGGCGAGTTCCAGAAAAGATTTGGGGGGAAATTTGGGGAGGGGGCGATCTGGGGGGTTTGGGGTGAATTTGGGGAGGGGTCGGGACGTTCGGGGGCAGTTTAGGGGGATAATTTGGGGAGGGGGCGATTCTGGGGCGGGGTCGGGATTTGGGGCTGGGGTCTCTGGGGCAGTTTTTTGGGGCTGGGGGCGATTTCGGGGTGAGGTTTTGGGGGGGGGGGAGAATTCGGGGGAGGTTTGGGGGGGTTCGGGGGTTTTGGGGCCCGGGGTTGATTTTGGGCTCAATTTTGGGGGGGGGGGGTTGGGGCAATTCTTGATTTTTGGGGAGATTTTGGGGTCAGATTTTGGGATTTTGGGATTTTTGGGTTCAGATTTTGGGGTTTTGCAGTTTTGGGTTCAGAATTTGGGGTTTTGGTTTTTTGGGTTCAGATTTGGGGGTTTTGAGGTTTTTAGGGTCAGATTTTGGGATTTTGGGATTTTTGGGTTCAGATTGTTGGGGTTTTGCTGGTTTTTTGGGTTCAGAATTTGGGGTTTTGGGATTTTGGGTTCAGATTTTTGGGTTTTGGGATTTTGGGTTAGAATTTGGGATTTTTTGGGTTCAGATTTTGGGATTTTTGGGTTCAGATTTTGGGGGATTTTTGGTTTTTTGGGTTCAGATTTTTTTGGGGATTTTGGGTTTTGGGTTCAGATTTTGGGATTTTGGTTTTTTGGGTTCAGATTTTGGGATTTTGGGGTTTTGGGTTCAGATTTTGGGATTTTGGTTTTTTGGGTTCAGATTTTGGGTGGGGATTTTGGGGTTTTGGGTTCAGATTTTGGGATTTTGGGTTTTGGGTTCAAGGATTTGGGGTTTTTGGGGTCTTGGGTTCAGATTTTGGGTCTGGGGTCCCTTCTGGGGTCTCAGCCCTTCCCCTCCCCCCAGGAGCTGCCGGCAGCTGATGAGAGCGGCCTGGGCTGTGAGTGCCTCTGTCGTGACATGGGGGGGGCTGTCGCGATAGGGGAGGGGATGTCGTGATAGGGGAGGGGATGTCGCGATAGAGGAGGGGATGTCGCAACAGGGCAGGGCCAGGGGGTGGTGATGGGGGGGTCGTGACGTGCTGAGTATCGCAACGTGGGGTTATCACGACATATCGTGACGCGAACATCGCAACGTGCCGGTGTCACGACGTGGCTATCGCGATAATGGGCGTCGCGACGCGCCGGTATCTCGGCACACCTATCGCGACCTGCGGGGTCCTTGTGGCTGGAGTGTCGCGACGCGAATATCGTGACGCAAATATCGCGACGTGCCGGTGTCGTGCCGCGCCAGTATCGATGTCGCGACGCGCCGATATCGCGGCGTGCCGGGGTCAATGTCACAGCGTGCCGCTGTATCGTGACTTGCTGCTCTATCGCGACGCGCCGGTGCTGATGTCGCGACGCGCCGGTGCTGATGTCGCGACGTGCGGCTGTCGATGTCGCGATGAGCTGGGAGCGATATCGTAACGTGCCGCTATCGTGACACACCGGGCTATCGGGACAGGGCGCGATAACGCGGCACGCCGTTAGCGCCGAGCAGCGCTGTGCTGTATCGCGACACTGCGGTATATCGCAACGCTGTGGTATATCGCGATGCTGTGCTGTATCGCGACGCTGTGCTATATCGCGACACTGTGGTATATTGCGACGCTGTGCTATATTGCAATGCTGTGCTATATCGCGACATGCCGCTATCGCTATTGTGACAGAGTGCTGTATCGTAACCCTGCACTATCTCATGACAGAGCGCTCTGTCATGACACACCAATCCCGTGACACAGCGATACGTTGCGACATGGTGCTGTCGTGACACTGCATTATATCGCGACACAGCAGCTATATCGCGACACAGCAGCTCTATCACGACACAGCAGCAACATGGCACTCTATCGCGACACACAGTGTTGTATCGCGACACACGGCACTCTGTCATGACACACGGCTCTATTGCGACACACAGCGCTCTATCACCACACAACCGCTCTCTATCGCGACACACAGCTCTCTATCGCGACACACGGCTCTCTATCGCGACGCACGGCTCTATCGCGACGCACTGGCTCTCTATCGTGACACAGTGCTCTATCGCGACACTATCGCGACACTCCGCTCTCTATCGCGACCACCGCCGCTCTCTATCGCGACGCAGCGCTCTCTATCGCGACACACGGCTCCACTACACGTGCTCTCTATCGCGACACAGTGCTCTCTATCGCGACACGCCGCTCTCTATCGCGACAACGCCGCTCTCTATCGCGACACAGCGCTCTCTATCGCGACGCACGGCTCTCTATCGCGACACACGGCTCTATCCATCGCGACAACTTCCGCTCTCTCATTGTGACACACCGCTCTCTATCGTGACACACTGCCCTCTATCGCGACACGCCGCCCTGGTGCTGTGTCCCTTCCCCGCAGGCGCTGTCGCTGCTGCTGCTGCCGGGCTGGGCCGGCGGGGGCTGCCCATGGCCACCGCGCCGGGGGCGACCCCGGGGGGACACCGGCGGGGACAGCGCCGGGGACACCGGGACAGCGCCGGGGACAGCAGGGACAGCCATGGGGACAGCACCGGGGACACCAGCGGGGACAGCAGGGACAGCCATGGGGACAGCACCGGGCACAGGCGGGAACGGCAGCGCCTACGAGCCCGGCAGCGTCTCGGCCGCCTTCGTCACCTGCCCCAACCTCAGCGTGGCCACCGAGCTGGCCAGGTGACACCGGGGGACACCGCGGGGACACCGGGGGGGGCACTGGGGGGGGGACAACCCGGGGGGGGCAATGGGGGGACACCGGGGGGACACCGGGGGGGGCAGTGGGGGGGACACCGGAGGGACACCGGGGTGGCACTGTCACCACGGGGTGGGAGGTGACAGGGTTGGTGACACTGTCCCTGTTCCTGTCCTCTCCCTGTCCCCCTGTCCCCATCCCTGTCCCCTCCCTGTCCCCTCCCTGTCCTGTCCCTGTCCCCCTCCCTGTCCCATCCCTGTCCCCATCCCTGTCCTCTCCCTGTCCCCTCCCTGTCCTCTCCCTGTCCCATCCCTGTCCCCATCCCTGTCCCATCCCTGTCCCATCTCTGTCCCCTCCCTGTCCCCATCCCTGTCCCTGTCCCCTCCCTGTCCCCTCGCAGGGCTCTGGTCCAGCAGCGTTTGGCCGCCTGCGTGAACATCGTGCCCGGGGTCACCTCGGTGTGAGTGGGGACAGAGGGACAGGGGGACAGGGGGGACAGAGGAGACAGAGGGGACAGAGAGGGGACAGGGGGCACAGGGGGGACTGAGGGACAGAGGGGGACACTGAGGGGAGAGAGAGGGGACAGTGGGGACAGTGAGGGACAGAGAGAACAGTGGGACAGAGGGACAGAGGGGACAGTGGGACAGAGGGGACAGAGGGGACGGGGACAGGGGGACAGAGAGGGACAGAGAGGGGACAGTGGGGACAGAGGGAGACAGAGGGGACAGGGGGGACAGGGAGGGGACAGGGGGGACAGAGGGGACAGAGAGGGGACAGTGGGGACAGAGGGGACAGAGGGGACGGGGGACAGGGGGACAGAGGGGACAGTGAGGGGACAGTGAGGGGAGAGAGAGGGGACAGTGGGGACAGAGGGGGGACAGTGAGGGACAGAGGGGACAGAGGGGGGATGGGGGACAGTGAGGGACAGTGAGGGGACAGAGGGGGGATGGGGGACAGTGAGGGGACAGTGGGGGGACAGTGAGGGGACAGTGAGGGGACAGGGAGGGGACAGTGGGGGGACAGTGGGGGGACAGGGAGGGGACAGTGGGGATGGCGGGGGAGCGAGGGACACTGGGGGCTTGGGGACATTGGGGGACATTGGGGACACTGGGGGCTTGGGGACATTGGGGGGTTGGGGACACTGGGGGGATGTTGGGGACACTGGGGGGATGTTGGGGACCCTGGGGTGGCACTGGGGGGACAGGGAGGTGCCAGCCCCGGTGTCCCCGCTGTCCCCTCAGGTACACGTGGCAGGGGAAGCTGGAGGAGGACAGCGAGGTCCTGCTGGTGAGCGCTGGCCACAACTGTCCCCAATGTCCCCAGGTGTCCCCAGTGTCCCCAAGGTGTCCCGGGTGTCCCCAGTCCCCAAGGTGTCCCAATGTCCCCAATGTCCCCAGGTGTCCCCAGTGTCCCCGAGATGTCCCCTAGGGTGTCCCCAATCCCCAGGTGTCCCCATGTCCCCAGTGTCCCCAAGTGTCCCCAGTGTCCCCGAGTGTCCCATGGTGTCCCCATGTCCCCAGTGTCCCCGAGTATCCCATATTCCCTACCCCAATGTCCCCACTTCCCCAGATGTCCCCATTCCCATATCCCCACATGTCCCAATATTCCCATATTCCCATATCCCCACTTTCCCATATCCCAATATTCCCATATTCCCAATATCCCCACTATTCCCATATTCCATATTCCCATATCCCCACTATTCCCATATTCCCAATATTCCCATATTCCCACTATTCCCATATTCCCATATTCCCATATTCCCAACTATTCCCATATTCCCAATATCCCCATATTCCCAATATCCCACATTCCATATCCCATATTCCCATATTCCCAAATCCCCACTATTCCCAATATTCCCATATTCCCAATAATTCCCACTATTCCATTCCATTCCCCATATTCCCATATTCCCATATTCCCACTATTCCATTCCCATATTCCCAATATTCCCACTATTCCCAATATTCCCATATTCCCAATATTCCCACTATTCCCATATCCCCACTATTCCCATATTCCCATATTCCCAATATTCCCATATTCCCATATCCCATATCCCCACTATTCCCATATTCCCAGTATCCCCATATTCCCATATTCCCATATTCCCATATCCCCACTATTCCCACTATCCCCAGTATTCCCAGTATCCCCGCTATTCCCACTCTTCCCACATTCCCACATTCCCATTCCCCAGATGATCAAGACCCGCAGCTCCCGGGTGCCGGCGCTGACCGAGTTCATCCGGTGACGGGGGCTGCAGATTTGGGGGGCCCGGGGGATCTGGGGGGTCCCAGAGGGGATTTGGGGGGATTTGGGGGGTCCCGGGGGATCTGGGGGGATCCCAGAGGGGATTTGGGGGTCCCGGGGGGATCTGGGGGTCCCAGGGGGGATTTGGGGGATCTGGGGGGATCCCAGAGGGATTGGGGGGATTTGGGGGGTCCCGGGGGGGATCTGGGGGTCCCAGGGGGATTTGGGGGTCCCGGGGGGGATCGGGGGGTCCCAGGGGGGATTTGGGGGGTCCCGGGGGGGATCTGGGGGTCCCAGGGGGATTTGGGGGGTCCCGGGGGGGATCTGGGGGGATCCCAGAGGGATTTGGGGGGATCTGGGGGGATCCCAGAGGGGATTTGGGGGGATTTGGGGGGTCCCGGGGGGATCTGGGGGTCCCAGGGGGGATTTGGGGGGTCCCGGGGGGGGATCTGGGGGTCCCAGGGGGATTTGGGGGGTCCCAGGGGGGATCTGGGGGTCCCAGGGGGATTTGGGGGGATCTGGGGGGATCCCAGAGGGGATTTGGGGGGATTTGGGGGGTCCCGGGGGGGATCTGGGGGTCCCAGGGGGGATTTGGGGGGATCTGGGGGGATCCCAGGGGATTTGGGGGATTTGGGGGTCCCGGGGGGATCTGGGGGTCCCAGGGGGGATTTGGGGGATCTGGGGGATCCCAGAGGGGATTTGGGGGGATTTGGGGGGTCCCGGGGGGATCTGGGGGTCCCAGGGGGGATTTGGGGGGTCCCGGGGGGGATCTGGGGGTCCCAGGGGGGATTTGGGGGCTCCTTGAGGGGATTTTGGGGGGTCCTGGGGGGAGATCCAGGGGGTCCCAGGGGAATTTGGGGAGCCCCTGGGGATTTGGGGATTTTGGGGGGGTCCTGGGGGGGATTGGGGAGTTTTGGGGGGGGGGGGTGTTGGGGGGTCCCAGGTGGGATTTTGGGGGGTCCCAGCTGGGATTTTGGGGGATTTGGAGATTTTTAGGGATCCTGGGGGGTCCCGGTGGGATTTTGGGGGGTCCAAGGGATTTTTGGGGGGTCCTGAGGGATTTGGGGATTTCTGGGGGTCCGGGGGGTTGGGGGATTTGGGGGGTCCGGGGGGGATTCTGGGAGCCCCCAGGGGATTTTTGGGGGTTCCCAGGGCAGATTTGGTTTTGGAATTTTGGGGTTCCCAGAGCTTGAGTTTCCCAGGGCAGTTTTTTTGGGGGGGTCGTTGGGGGATTTTGGGGTGCCCGAGTTGGATTTTGGGTTTTTCTGGCAGATTTGGGGGGATTTGAGGTTCCTGGAATTTTGGGGTTCCTGGAATTTTGGGGTTCCCGAGGTGATTTTGGGTTCCCGGGGCAGTTTTTTTGGGGGATTTTTGGGTTTTGGGGTTCCCGGGTGATTTTGGGTTCCCGGGGTTTTGGGGTTCCCGAGGTGATTTTGGGGTCCCGTCACCCCTACGAGGTGCCCGAGGTGTTTTGGGGATTTTGGGGTTCCCGGGGCAGTTTTTGGGGTTCCCGGGGCATTTTTTGGGGGGATTTTTGGGTTTTGGGTTCCCGGGGTTTTGGGGTTCCCGGGGTGATTTTGGGGTCCCCCCAGGTCCCGTCACCCCTACGAGGTGCCCGAGGTGCTGGCGCTGCCGGTGGCGCAGGGGAACCCCCCGTACCTGCGCTGGGTGGGGACGCCGTCCCCCCCTGAACCCCAAAAAACCCCAAACCCCCCAAAAAAACCCCAAAATCCCCAAAAACCCCCAAATCCCGGGGCCCCCCCAGAGCTTGGGGGACCCCAAAATCCCCGAGCGACGAAAACCGGGATTGGGGAATAAAGAGGAAAAAAATCCCAAAATTCAAGGGGTGCAGTTTGTGGGGTTCGGGGGGGCCCCCAAAATTGGGGGGGGGGAAGGGAAGGGACCCCCAGTTTGGGGGAGGTTTAATGGGGGGACCCCCAAAAATTTTGGGGGAATTAAGGGGGAAATTCCAAAATCTGGGGAGGTTTAATGGGGGAACCCCAAAAATTGAGGGGGTGGGACCCCAAAATTGGGGTGAAAAAGGGGAAAGCCCAAAAATTTGGGGGGGTTTGAACGGGGGAACCCCAAAAATCGGGGGGGAGTGCCCAAAAATTGGGGGAAAGAGGAGAAATCCCCAAATTTGGGGGGGGGGGGGATAAGGGTGGGAACCCCAAAATTGAGGGGGGGAAGGGTGGGAACCCCAAAATTTGGGGGAGAAAGAAGGTGGGAACCCCAAAATTTGGGGCTAGAAACCCCAAAATTGGCGGGAACCCCAAAATTTTTTGGGAAAAGGGCAGGAACCCCAAAATGTGGTCAGAAACCCCAAAAGTGTGTGGGGTGGGAAAGGGTGGGAACCCCAAAATTTGGAGGGGAAAAGGGCGGAACCCCAAAATTTTTGGGAAAAAGGGCAAGAACCCCAAAATGTGGGGCTGGAAACCCCAAAAGTGTGTGGGGTGGAAGGGTGGGAACCCCAAAATTTTTTTTGGGGGAAAAAAAGGGCGAGAACCCCAAAATTTGGGGGGACGGGGAGAGAGACCCCAAAATTTGGGGGGAAGAAAGGGCGGGAACCCCAAAATTTGGGGGACGGGGAGGAGAGACCCCAAAATTTTGGGGAAAAAGGGGCGAGAACCCCAAAATATTTGGGGGGGAAAGGGGG
>CM063312.1:526554-561554 GCA_032173965.1 Sitta carolinensis
GGGGGGGCTGTTCCCTATATTTTCAAGGGGGGGGCTGTCCGTTTTTAGGGGGTTTCCCTATTTTCGGGGGGGGGCTGTCCTTTTTTGGGGGGCTGTCCCTTTTTTTGGGGGGCCCTCCCTTTTTTCGGGGGTCCCTTTTCCATGCGTGGTTCCCGTTATATTTTTGGGGGGGTGTCCCTATTTCAGGTGTCTCCACGGGGGGTTTCCCTATTTTCGGGGGGGGCTATCCCTTTTTTTGGGGGGGTCTCCCATTTTTTGGGGGGGTCCCTTTTCCATGGGTGGGATCCGTTTTTTCGGGGGGAGGGGGTGTGGTTTGGGGTGCTGGTGGGGGGGGGGTTATCCCGTTATTTTTGGGTTTTCGGGGAGGGGGTGTCCCGCGCGGGGGGTGGGGGGTCTCACGCCGGCAGCGGGGGGTCCGAGGGTCTCCTGCCCGTCCCGGGGGGGGTCTCGGCCCCCCCAGCCGAGCGGCGGCGGCGGCGGGGCCGTGACGCAGCAGCGGCGGCGGCGCTGCCGGGGGGGGGGGGGGGGCCGGGGGGGGGCGGCCGAGGGACGGCGGCACCGGGGACCCCCCGGGAACCCCCCCGGGAACCCCCCGGGACCCCCCGGGCGGCGGCGGGCGGAGCGAGGGGGCGGGGAGGGCGCGGAGACCCCAAAATTCCTCCCCAAAATCCGAACACCCCCCCCCCCCCCGGGCCGAACCCCCCCGAGCCCAGCGGGGCTGCCCCGCCGGGAGCAGGACACGCCCACCGCGGGGACACGCCCACCGCCGGGGACACGCCCACTTAGGAGGACACGCCCACCGCCGAGGCAGACCACGCCTACTGCGGGGAGATCACGCCCACCGCGGAGAATACGCCCACCGCCGGGAGCACACGCCCACAGCGGGAGGGACACGCCCACCGCGGAGGACACGCCCGCTGTCGGGAGACCACGCCCATCGCGGGATGACACACCCACTACATGAACCACGCCCACTGAATGAAACCACGCCTTCTGGCCACGCCCCCTGTGACTGCTGCAGAGGGCGGGGCACGCCCACGGCGCCCAGGCCACGCCCATAGATGAGATGACAGCGTTTAATTGGTCACACCCATGACCACGCCCACTTAACGGCCGACAGAGACCACGCCCAACAACTACGAAAGGCCACGCCCATAAAATGTCTGGCCACGCCCCAAAAATTCGAGGGCATTTTTGGGGGGGAAAATTCCGGGGATTTTTGGGAATTCCCGGGGATTTTTGGGAATTCTAAGGGACTGGGGGGGGGATTTAAAGGAAGTTTTCGTGGTTTTGAGGAAAATTTGAGGGATTTTGGGGGAAATTCGCGGGAGTTTTGGGGGATTTGGGGGAATTCGAGCGGAGTTGGGGGAATTTGAGGGAATTCGAGGGGATTTTGGGGAATTCCAGGGGATTTGGGGGAAATTTGAGGGGATTTGGGGATTTAAAAGAAGTTTTTGGGGTTTTGAGGAAAATTCGCCGGATTTTGGGCGATCCGGGGAAAAAATTCAGGGATTTGGGAGGAAATTCCAGGGGTTTGGTGGGGAAATTCCAGGGGGTTTGGGGGAAATTCCAGGGATTTGGGGGAAATTCCAGGGGATTGGATTGGGGGAAATTCCAGGGATTTGGGGGAATTCCAGGGGATTTGGGGGAAAATTATCCAGGGGATTTGGAATTCAGGGATTTGGGGGAATTCGTTTCCAGGGGATTTGGGGGAAATCGAGGGGATTTGGGGGATTTCGGGGAAATCCATGAGGTTTTGGGGGATTTATTTATTTGTTTTGAAGGAGTTTTTGGAGGGAAATTCCAGGGGTTTTGGGGTTGATTTGGGAATTCTGAGGAAGGGTTTGGGAGAGCCTGGGGGATTTTTTGGGGGCGGGGGGGGGTTGGGGGAGTTTTGGGTGGAATTTGGGATATTTTGGGTGGATTTGGGGAGGTTTGGGTTGGATTTGGGAATATTTTGAGTGGGTTTGGGAATATTTTGGGTGGATTTGGGGATATTTTGGGTGGAATTTGGGAATATTTGGGTGGATTTGGAGGTATTCAGAAGGATTCGAGGATATTTTTTTGGATATTTTTGTGTGAATTTGGGACATTTTGTGTGAATTTGGGGATATTTTATGCGAAATTTTTATATTTTGGGTGGAATTTGGGACATTTTGTGTGAATTTGGGGACATTTTGGTGAATTTTTGATTGATTTTTGACGGTGAATTTTGTTTTTGATTATTTTTGTGCGAATTTGGGGATATTTTGTGTGAATTTGGGATATTTTGGGTGAATTTGGGATATTTTGGGTGAATTTGGGGATATTTTATGTGAATTTTTGATATTTTGGGTGAATTTGGGGCTATTTTGGGTGAATTTTTGGTATTTTGTGCGAATTTGGGGCTATTTTTGGTGAATTTCTAATATTTTGGGTGAATTTTTGATATTTTGGGTGAATTTTTGACATTTTGGGTGAATTTTTGAATTTTGGCGAATTTGTTGGGGAGTAGGTTTATAAGGCCACTTTTTGATATTTTGTGCGAATTTGGGGATATTTTTTGTGTGAATTTGGGATTATTTTGGGTGAATTTGGGATATTTTGGGTGAATTTGGGGATATTTTATGTGAATTTTTGATATTTTGGGTGAATTTGGGGCTATTTTGGGTGAATTTTTGGTATTTTGTGCGAATTTGGGGCTATTTTTGGTGAATTTCTAATATTTTGGGTGAATTTTTGATATTTTGGGTGAATTTTTGACATTTTGGGTGAATTTTTGACATTTTCGGCGAATTTGGGGCGGTTCGGGACGGTGGGCGTGGCTTATCAACAAACCACGCCCCACCTTTACGTCACATAACCACGCCCCTCCAAACCCCCGCCCCTCAGCCGTTACCCCCTTGGCGGTAAACCCCCCTTTCCCACCGTGGCCCCGCCCCTTCCTCTCCTATTGGCCGCTCCTCCCGCGCCTCGCTCTCCCATTGGCCCATCGGCGGAGAGGGGGCGGGCCCTCCTGCCCATCTCGCTCCCCATTGGCCGAGCCGCGGGCGCGCGGCCGTTCGAAGGCGCGCGGCGGGGTGGGGGGTGCCAAGATGGCGGCGGCGCCTCAGGAGGCGGCCGCTGCCCTGGCGGCGCCGCGCTCGGCGGTTGTTGTCGCGGCTGCCGCGGCCCCGAGCCGCGGGCAAACGGGCTGCGGCCGCGGCCCCGCCGCTCGAGCCGCCCCAGCAGGTGCGCAGCGCTCCCCGGCAGAGCTCGGTGCCCGGGCGCCGGAGCCGCCTGACGCCGTCTTGTCCCCTGACAGAAACGATCCCGCAGCGGCGTCGGGCCCGCGGCAGCCAAGGCCGCGCCCAAGGCCCCGCTGAGGGCCCCGCTCCGCACCCTGGGCCCGGCGGCGGGGAAGAATGGTACGGGCCCGGCGGGGCGGCCGAGGGGGGGCATGCAGAGGGGTTTGGGGGGGCTACAGGGGTCTTTGGGGGGGCTACAGGGGTCTTTGGGGGGGGGCTGGGGGTAGAGGGGTCTTTGGGGGGGTTTGGGGAGCTATAGGGGCCTTTGGGGGGGCTAGAAGGGTCTTTGGGGGGGGCTAGAGGGGGTTTTGGGGGGCTACAGGGGTATTTGAGGAGGTTGGAGGGGGCTACAGGGGTCTTTGGGGGGGCTTAGAGGGGGTTTTGGGGGGCTACAGGGGTATTTGAGGAGGTTGGAGGGGGCTACAGGGGTCTTTGGGGGGGCTAGAGGGGGTTTTGGGGGGTTGGAGGGGGTCTTTGGGAGGATAGAGGGGATTTTGGGGGGCTACAGGGATCTTTGGGGGGGGCTACAGGGGTCTTTGGGTGGGCTAGAGGGATGTTTGGGGGGGGCTACAGGGATCTTTGGGGGGGGCTACAGGGGTCTTTGGGTGGGCTAGAGGGATTTTGGGGGGCTACAGGGTCTTTGGGGGGGTCGGTTGGTGGAGGATTTTGGGGGGCTACAGGGGTTTTTGGGGGGTGTGGGAGGGATTTTGAGGGGCTTGAGGTGGGGTTTTGGGGGGGTCAGGGGTCTTTGGGGGGTTGAGGGGTCTTTGGGGGGATACAGGGGTTTTTGGGGGGGCTAGAGGGGTCTTTGGGGGGATACAGGGGTTTTTGGGGGGGCTAGAGGGGTCTTTGGGGGGATACAGGGGTTTTTGGGGGGCTACAGGGGTATTTGGGGGGGCTGGAAGGGGCTTAGAGGGGTCTTTGAGGGGGCTACAGGGGTCTTTGGCGGGGCTACAGGGATCTTTGGGGGGCTTATAGGGGGTTTGGGGCGTTTAGAGGGGGTTTTGGGGGGCTACAGGGGTTTTGGGGGGGTTGGAGGGGTCTTTGGGGGGCTAGAAGGGTTTTTGGGGGGGTTATAGGGGTCTTTGGGGGGTTAGAAGGGTCTTTGGGGGGCTAGAGGGGTTTTTGGAGGGGCTACAGGGGTCTTTGGGGGGCTAGAGGGGTTTTTTGGAGGGATTAGAGGGGTCTTTGGGGGGCTGGAGGGGGTTTTGGGGGGCTTAGGGGGTTTTGGGGGAGTTCTTGGGGGTTTATTTAAAGGGGATTTTGGGGCAGGTGTAAAGGGGATTTTGGTGGAGTTCTTGGGGGTCTTGGAGGGGGTTTCTGGGGAGGTTGGAGGGGTTTTGGGGGGTCTTGGAGGGGTTTTGGGGTGTTAGAGGGGTCCTTGGGGGTCTTGGAGGGGTTTTTGGGGAGGTTGGGGGTTTTGGGGGGTCTTGGAGGGGTTTTGGGGTGTTAGAGGGGTCCTTGGGGGTCTTGGAGGGGTTTTGGGGAGGTTGGAGGGGTTTTGGGGGTCTTGGAGGGGTTTTGGGGTGTTAGAGGGGTCCTTGGGGTCTTGGAGGGGTTTTTGGGGGATTGGGTTGGAGGGGTTTTGGGGTGTTAGAGGGGTCTTGGGGTCTTGGAGGGGTTTTGGGGAGGTTGGAGGGGTTTTTGGGGTGGGTTTAGAGGGGTCCTTGGGGGTCTTGGAGGGGTTTTTGGGGAGGTTGGGGGTCTTGGGGTTTGGGGGGGTTTTGGGGGTCTTGGAGGGGTTTTTGGGGGTTGGAGGGGTCTTGGGGTCTTGAGGGTTTTGGTGGTTGGAGGGTTCTTGGGGGCTAGGGTTTGGGGGGTTTTGGGGGTCTTGGAGGGGTTTTGGGGGGGTTAGAGGGGTCCTTGGGGGTCTGGAGGGTTTTTGGGAGGTTGGAGGGGTTTTGGGGTGTTAGAGGGGTCCTTGGGGGTCTTGGAGGGGTTTTTGGGGAGGTGGAGGGGGTTTGGGGTGTTAGAGGGGTCTGGGGGTCTTGGAGGGGTTTTTTGGGAGGTTGGGGGCTCTGGGGTTTGGAGGGGTTTGGGGGGTCTTGGAGGGGTTTATGGGGTCTTGGAGGGCTCCTTGGGGGTCCTGCAGGGTTCTTTGGTTTCAGGAGCTCTTGGGGTTTAGGGGTTTTGGGCGTTTGGAGGAGGTTTTGGGGGGTTTGGGGGCCCTTGGGGGGCGTTCAGGGAGGTTTCAGAGGAGTTTGGGGCGATTAAAGGCAGATTTGGGGGTTGAGTGGGGATTTGGGGGGATTTGAGGGGTTGGGGGCAGGTAAAGGGGATTCAGGATGGATTTGAGGGGTCTTGGGGCAGGTAAAGGGGACTCAGGATGGATTTGGGGGGTCTTGGGGCAGGTAAAGGGGATTCAGGATGGATTTGAGGGGTTGGGGGCAGGTAAAGGGGATTCAGGATGGATTTGAGGGGTTGGGGGCAGGTAAAGGGGATTCAGGATGGATTTGAGGGGTTGGGGGCAGGTAAAGGGGATTCAGGATGGATTTGAGGGGTTGGGGGCAGGTAAAGGGGATTCAGGATGGATTTGAGGGGTCTTGGGGCAGGTAAAGGGGATTCAGGATGGATTTGAGGGGGTTTTGGGGAGGGTCAGTGTCACCTGGGTTGTGAGGAGGGGTTCAACTCCCCCAGTTTTCCCTGTCCCCCTCCAAATGTCCCCTGCCACCCCAAAATGTCACCTGTCCCCCCAATGTCCCCCAATGTCCCTGTCCCCCACAAATATCTGCATCTCCCCCAATGTCCCTGTCCTCCCAATGTCTCCCATCCCCCAACGTCCCCACCTGTCCCCCAATGTCCCTCCAATGTCCCCTGTCCCCTCAATGTTCCCCCCCCGTGTCCCCCAGATCCCCCCGCAAGGCAGCGACAGTGGCGGCTGCTCCTCGGGCAGGTGAGACCTGAGACCCCAAAACCCCCCTGGACCCCCTCGGGTGTCCCAACACCCCCTCCCCCATGTCTACAAGCCCCCCCACCATATCCCCAACCCCCCCAATGTCCCCAGCCCCCGGGATGTCCCCGGGATGTCCCCAGCCCTTGGTGCCCCCCAGGCTCTGCCCCCACCCCCGGGATGTCCTGGGATGTCCCAGCCCCTGGGATGTCCCGGATGTCCCCAGCCCCTGGGATGTCCCTGGGATGTCCCCAGCCCCCCTGGGATGTCCCAGGTGTCCCAGCCCTTGGTGCCCCAGCTCTGCCCCAGCCCCTGGGATGTCCCAGGATGTCCCCAGCCCTTGGTGCCCCCAGGCTCTGCCCCCAGCCCCTGGGATGTCCCCGGGATGTCCCCAGCCCTTGGTGCCCCCAGGCTCTGCCCCCAGCCCCCCTGGGATGTCCCCGGATGTCCCCAGCCCCCGGTGCCCCCAGGCTCTGCCCCCAGCGCCGTGGCCACCAAGGCCAGGGCGCGGCGGCCGCCGTGGGACCTGCGGGGGCAGCTGGGGGAGCTGCGGGCGGCGCTGGCCGAGTCCCAGCAGCGCCTGCAGGGCCTGGACTCGGAGAAACGGGAGCTGGAGAGCGGCAGCCGGGAGCTGAGGGAGCAGCTGGAGCAGCTGCAGGGCGAGCTGGGCCAGAGCAGGAGCAGGGAGAGCAGCCTTGGCAGCAAGGTCAGGTGAGGAGAGCACCCAGAGGCACAGAAACGGCTCTGAACCGCTGGGAAGCGCTGGAAACTGCCCCAGAGCCACTGGAAACCACTGGAAACTGCCCCAGAGCCACTGGAAACCACTGGAAACTGCCCCAAATCCATCCAAACTGACCCTAATCCACTGGAAACTGACCCAAATCCATCCAAACTGACCCTAACCCACTGGAAACTGCCCAAATCCATCCAAACTGACCCTAATCCACTGGAAACTGCCCCAAATCCATCCAAACTGACCCTAACCCACTGGAAACTGCCCCAAATCCATGAAAACTGCCCAATCCACTGGAAACTGCCCCAAATCCATCCAAACTGACCCTAATCCACTGGAAACTGCCCCAAATCCATCCAAACTGACCCTAATCCACGGAAACTGCCCCAAATCCATCCAAACTGACCCTAATCCACTGGGAACTGCCCCAAATCCACTGAAAACTGACCCTAACCACTGGAAACTGCCCCAAATCCATCCAAACTGACCCTAATCCACTGGAAACTGCCCCAAATCCATCCAAACTGACCCTAATCCACTGGAAACTGCCCAATCACATGCAATAACTCCAAACATCCAAACTGACCCTAATCCACTGGAAACTGCCCAATCCATCCACAAACTGACCCTAACCCACTGGAAACTGCCCAAATCCATCCAAACTGACCCTAATCCACTGGAAACTGCCCCAAATCCATCCAAACTGACCCTAATCCACTGGAAACTGCCCCAAATCCATCCAAAACTGACCCTAACCACTGGAAACTGCCCAAATCATCCAAACTGACCCTAACCACTGGAAACTGCCCCAAATCCATCCAAAACTGACCCTAACCCACTGGAAACTGCCCAAATCCATCCAAACTGACCCTAACACTGGAAACTGCCCCAAATCCATCCAAACTGACCCTAATCCACTGGAAACTGCCCCAAATCCATCCAAACTGACCCATAATCCACTGGAAAACTGCCCAATCCATGAAAACTGACCCTAATCACTGGAAAACTGCCCAAATCCATCCAAACTGACCCTAATCCACTGGAAAACTGCCCCAAATCCATCCAAACTGACCTAATCCACTGGAAACTGCCCAAATCCATCCAAACTGACCCTAATCCACTGGAAACTGCCCAAATCCATGAAAACTGACCTAATCCACTGGAAACTGCCCCAAATCATCCAAACTGACCCTAATCCATGGAAACTGCCCAAACCATCAAACTGACTAATCCATGGAAACTGCCCAAATCACCAAACTGCCCCAACCACGAAATGCCCCAAATCATCCAAATGACCTAATCATGAAACTGCCAAATCATCAAATGCTAACACTGGAACTGCCAAATCCATAAATGTCCCAGCCTGCCACTCTGCCCCAGTGCCACCACCAAGCCCCGGACTGCCATACGCGCTGGCCATCCACTGACTGCCCAAACCACAAGCCACCAGGAAACTGCCCCAATCACAAACTGCCTTCCACTGAAAACCAGCCAAACCTCTGAAACCCTAACCTGGAAACTGCCCCAACCAACTGACAACCACTGGAAACTGCCCCAACCACTGAAACCACTGGAAACTGCCCAATCCATCCAAATGACCCTAATCCACTGGAAACTGCCCAAACCATCCAAACTGACCTAACCACTGGAAACTGCCCAATCCATCCAAACTGACCTAATCCACTGGAAATGCCCAACACCAAATGCCCTACCACTGAAACTGCCCAATCCATGAAACTGCCCAAATCCACTGAAACTGCCCAATCATCAAATGCAATCACTAAAACCCAACTGAAACTGCCCCAAATCCATAAACTGACCCAATCCATGAAACTGCCCAATCACTGAAAACTGACCCTAATCCATGAAACTGCCCAATCCATAAACTGCCCAATCCACTGAAACTGCCCAAATCCATCAAACTGACCCTAATCCACTGGAAACTGCCCCAAATCCATCCAAACTGACCCAAATCCATGAAAGCAACTAGCCCAAATCCATCCAAACTGACCCTAATCCACTGGAAACTGCCCAAATCCACAAACTGACCCTAACCACTGAAACTGCCCAATCCATCAAACTGACCTAATCCACTGGAAACTGCCCAAATCCATCCAAACTGACCTAATCCACTGGAAACTGCCCAAATCCATAAACTGACCTAACCACTGGAAACTGCCCCAAATCCATCCAAACTGACCCTAATCCACTGGAAACTGCCCCAATCATCCAACTGACTAATCCACTGGAAACTGCCCCAAATCCATCCAAATGACAATCCACTGGAATGCCAATCCATAAAACTGACCTAATCCACTGGAAACTGCCCAAATCCATCCAAACTGACCCTGAATCCACTGAAAACTGCCCAAATCCATCCAAACTGACCCAAATCCACTGAAAACTGACCCTAATCCAATGGAAACTGACCCAAACCACTGAAAACTGACCCAAATCCATTAACTGACCCAAATCCACTAAACTGACCCTAATCCATGAAACGCCCAAACATGAAAACTGACCCAAATCCACTGAAAACTGACCCTACATCCAACTGAAAACTGACCCCAAATCCACTGAAAACTGCCCCAAATCCACTGAAAACTGACCCAAATCCACTGAAAACTGACCCAAATCCATGAAACTGACCCAAATCCTTGAAAACTGACCCAAATCCATGAAAACTGCCCAATCCATCAAACTGCCCTAATCCATGGAAACTGACCCAAATCCATTGAAAACTGACCCTAATCCACTGGAAACTGCCCCAAATCCACTAAACTGACCCTAACCCATGGAAACTGCCCCAAATCCATCCAAACTGACCCTAATCCACTGAAAACTGCCCCAAATCCATCCAAACTGCCCCAAATCCCTGAAAACTGACCCAATCCTCTGAAAACTGCCCCAAATCCATTGAAAACTGACCCTAATCCACTGGAAACTGCCCCAAATCCATCCAAACTGACCCTAATCCAATGGAAACTGACCCTAATCCACTGAAAACTGACCCTAATCCACTGAAAAACTGCCCCAAATCCACTGAAAACTGACCCAATCCTCTGAAAACTGCCCCAAATCCATTGAAAACTGACCCTAATCCACTGAAAACTGACCCAAATCCATCCAGACTGACCCAGACCCACTGTAGACCACTGAAAACTGCCCCAAATCCACTGGAAATCCATGGAAAACTAACTCAAATCCACTGGAAACTGCCCCAAATCCATTGAAAACTGACCCTAATCCAATGGAAACTGACCCTAATCCACTGGAAACTGACCCCAAATCCATCCAAACTGAACAAATCCACTGAAAATCCCTGAAATTTCTTCAAATCCCCTTAAGATCCCCGTAATTCCCTCAGAACCTTTCCAAAAATCCCAGAAATTTCCCTGAATCCCCTCAAGATCCCCCAAACTCCCTCAGAACCCTTTTGAAAATCCCTAAATCCCTCAAGATCCCTGTGATTCCCTCAGAACCCTTCCCAAAATCCCAGAATTTCCCCTCCACCCCTGTCCCACTCCCCAAACTCCCTCAGAACCTTTCCAAAAATCGCTGAAATTTCCCTGAATCCCCTCAAGATCCCTGTAATTCCCTCAGAACCTTTCCAAAAATCCCTGAAATTTTCCTGTATTCCCTCGAATGCCCTCACGATCCCCATAATTCTCTCAGAACTCTTTTGAAAATCCCTGAAATTTCCCGAATCCCCTGAAACCCACTCAAGATCTCCCAAATTCCCTAAGATCCTTCCCAAAAATCCTGAAATTTCCCCTCAACCCCTGTCCTGATTCCCAGACTCCCTCAGAACCTTTCCAAAAATCACGGAATTTCCCTGAATCCCCTCAAAACCCCTCAAGATCCCTCTAATTCCCTCAGAACCTTTCCAAAAATCCCAGAAATTTCCCTCAAATTCCCTCCTGATCCCCAAACTCCCTCAGAACCCTTTTGAAAATCTCTGAATCCCCTCAAGATCCCTGTAACTCCCTCAGAACCTTCCAAAAATCCCAGAAATTTCCCTGGATCCCCTCAAGAACCCCCAAACTCTCTCAGAACCCTTTTGTAAATCCCCAAATCCCCTCAAGATCCCTGTAATTCCCTCCGAACCTTCCCAAAAATCCAGAAATTTCCCCTCCACCCCCATCCCACTCCCCAAACTCCCTCAGAACCTTTCCAAAAATCCCAGAATTCCCTGAAGATCCCTGTAATTCCCTCAGAACCTTTCCAAAAATCCAGAAATTTCCTCAAATTCCCTCCCTCCAAACTCTCGACCTTCAAAATCCCTGAAATTTCCGAATCCCCTCAAGACCTGTAATTCCTCAGAATCTTCCAAAAATCCAGAAATTTCCCCTCAAATCCCTCCCCTCCCCAAACTCCCTCAGAACCTTCCCAAAAATCCCTGAAATTTTCCCGAATCCCCTCAAACATCAGATCCTGTAATTCCTTCAGAATCCTTTCCAAAAATCCCGAGAATCCCCTCAATCCCCATACCCAGAACCCTTTTTAAATCCCCGAATCCTCAAGATCCCATAATCCCTGAGAACCTTTGAAATCCCCGAATACCCCTCAGATCTCTGTAATCCCTTAGAACCTTTCCAAAAATCCAAATTTCCTAAATCCCCTCAAGATCCATAATTCCCTCAGAACCTTCCAAAAATCCCAGAAATTTCCTGAACCCCTCAAACCCACTCAAATCCCTGTAATTCCCTCAGAACCTTTCTGATAATCCCAGAAATTTCCCCTCACCGACGATCCCCAAACTTCCTCAGGACCTTCCAAAAAAATCCCCTCAAGATCCCTGTAATTCCCTCCGAACCTTCCCAAAAATCCCGAATCCCCTCAAGATCCCGTAATTCCCTCCGAACCCTTTCGTAAATCCCCGAATCCCCTCAGATCCTGTAACTCCCTCAGAACCTCCCCGAAAATCCCAGGAATTTCCCTTCAACCCCCATCCCAATCCCAAACTCCCTCCGACCCCTTTCGTAAGTCCCCGAATCCCTCAAGATCCCCATAATTCCCTCAGAACCTTTCCGAAAATCCAGAAATTTCCCCGAATCCCCTCAAGATCCCCGTAATTCCCTCCGAACCCTTTCGTAAATCCCGAATCCCCTCAAGATCCCCGTAATTCCCTCCGAACCCTTTCGTAAATCCCCGAATCCCCTCAGATCCCTGTAATTCCCTCAGAACCCTTTTGAAAATCCCCGAATCCCCTCAAGATCCCATAATTCCCTGAGAACCTTTCCAAAAATCCCTGAAATTTCCCTGAATCCCTCAAGATCCCCATAATTCCCTCAGAACCTTTCCGAAAATCCCTGAAATTTCCCTGAATCCCCTCAAGAACCCCCAAACTCCCTCAGAACCTTCCCAAAATCCCCGAATCCCCTCAAGATCCCGTAATTCCCTCAGAACCCTTTTGAAAATCCCCGAATCCCCTCAGATCTCTGTAACTCCCTTAGAACCTTTCCAAAAATCCAGAAATTTTCCTAAATCCCCTCAAGATCTCCATAATTCCCTCAGAACCTTTCCAAAAATCCCTGAAATTTCCCTGAATCCCCTCAAACCCACTCAAGATCCCTGTAATTCCCTCAGAACCTTTCTGATAATCCCAGAAATTTCCCCTCCACCCGCATCCCGATCCCCAAACTCTCTCAGGACCTTCCAAAAAATCCCCTCAAGATCCCTGTAATTCCTCCGAACCTTCCCAAAAATCCCTGAATCCCCTCAAGATCCCGTAATTCCCTCCGAACCCTTTCGTAAATCCCCGAATCCCTCAGATCCCTGTAACTCCCTCAGAACCTCCCCGAAAATCCAGGAATTTCCCTTCAACCCCCATCCCAATCCCCAAACTCCCTCCGACCCCTTTCGTAAGTCCCCGAATCCCCTCAAGATCCCCATAATTCCCTCAGAACCTTTCCGAAAATCCAGAAATTTCCCCGAATCCCCTCAAGATCCCCGTAATTCCCTCCGAACCCTTTTGTAAATCCCCGAATCCCCTCAAGATCCCCATAATTCCCTCCGAACCCTTTCGTAAATCCCCGAATCCCCTCAAGATCCCCGTAATTCCCTCCGAACCCTTTCGTAAATCCCCGAATCCCCTCAGATCCCCGTAATTCCCTCCGCACCTTCCCCAAAGTCCCTGAAATGCCCCGTCCGGCGCAGCTCCCTGGAGGCGCAGCTGGAGCGCGGCCGTGCCGCGGCCGAGGCGCTGGAGGCCGAGCGGCGCCGGCTGCAGGCGCAGGAGGAGCGGCGGCGGCAGGAGCGCGACCAGGCGCGGCAGGAGCGCGACCAGGCGCGGGCGCAGGCGAGGGAGCTGGGCCAGCAGCTCGAGGACAGCCAGGTGATTGATCCCAGGAACCCCGGCGGGAAAAGCGGGAACGCCGGGCGCTGCAAACGGCGTGGGCGAAAAAACGGCGGGAACCGCGAGGGGGGAAATGCGCCAGAAAGGGCGGGAAAAGGAGGAGGGGTTGGCAGCAATTCCGGAGCTTTTGGCATCAAAACTGCTCTAAAATGCCGGGAAATGCAGGGAAATGGGAATCTGCAGCTGCTTCTGCCACCCAAAATCCTCAAAGGGTTCCTGAAAATGTGCAGAAATCCTGGGATTTTGGAGCTGTTTCCTTACTCCCTGAGCTGTAATCCATTGGCAAAAAACGGCGGGAACCGTGAGGGGGAAATGCGCCAGAAAGGGCGGGAAAAGGAGGAGGGGTTGGCAGCAATTCCGGAGCTTTTGGCATCAAAACTGCTCTAAAATGCCGGGAAATGCAGGGAAATGGGAATCTGCAGCTGCTTCTGCCACCCAAAATCCTCAAAGGGTTCCTGAAAATGTGCAGAAATCCTGGGATTGTGGAGCTGTTTCCTTGATCCCGGAGCTGGAATCCGTTGTCAAAAAACGGCGGGAACCATGAGGGGGAAATGCGCCAGAAAGGGCGGGAAAAGGAGGAGGGGTGTGGCAGCAATTCCGGAGCTTTTGGCATCAAAACTGCTCTAAAATCCGGGAAATGGGGAATTTTCACCACTTCAGCTGCTTCTGCTCCCAAAATCCTCAAAGGAGTTCCTGAAAATGTGCAGAAATCCTGGGATTTGGAGCTGTTTCCTTACTCCTGAGCTGTAATCCATTGGCAAAAAACGGCAGGGAACCGTGAGGGGGAAATGCGCCAGAAAGGGCGGGAAAAGGAGGAGGGGGTGGGCAGCAATTCCGGAGCTTTTGGCATCAAAACTGCTCTAAAATGCCGGGAAATGCAGGGAAATGGGAATCTGCAGCTGCTTCTGCCACCCAAAATCCTCAAAGGGTTCCTGAAAATGTGCAGAAATCCTGGGATTGTGGAGCTGTTTCCTTGATCCCGGAGCTGGAATCCGTTGTCAAAAAACGGCGGGAACCATGAGGGGGAAATGCGCCAGAAAGGGCGGGAAAAGGAGGAGGGGTTGGCAGCAATTCCGGAGCTTTTGGCATCAAAACTGCTCTAAAATGCCGGGAAATGCAGGGAAATGGGAATCTGCAGCTGCTTCTGCCACCCAAAATCCTCAAAGGGTTCCTGAAAATGTGCAGAAATCCTGGGATTGTGGAGCTGTTTCCTTGATCCCGGAGCTGGAATCCGTTGTCAAAAAACGGCGGGAACCATGAGGGGGAAATGCGCCAGAAAGGGCGGGAAAAGGAGGAGGGGTTGGCAGCAATTCCGGAGCTTTTGGCATCAAAACTGCTCTAAAATCCCGGGAATGGGAAATGGGAATTTTCACACTTCAGCTGCTTCTGCTCCCAAAATCCTCAAAGAGTTCCTGAAAATGTGCAGAAATCCTGGGATTTTGGAGCTGTTTCCTTACTCCCTGAGCTGTAATCCATTGGCAAAAAACGGCGGGAACCGTGAGGGGGAAATGCGCCAGAAAGGGCGGGAAAAGGAGGAGGGGTGGGTGGGCAGCAATTCGGAGCTTTTGGCATCAAAATCGCTCTAAAATCCCAGGAAATGGGAATTTTCACCACTTCAGCTGCTTCTGCTCCCAAAATTCCCAAAGAGTTCCTGAAAAGGTGCAAAAAACCTGGGATTGTGGAGCTGTTTCCTTGATCCCTGAGCTGGAATCCAAAACCGCTCTAAAATGCCGGGAAATGCAGGGAATGGGAATTTTCACCACTTCAGCTGCTTCTGCCCCAAAATCCTCAAAGAGTTCCTGAAAATGTGCAAAAAACCTGGGATTGTGGAGCTGTTTCGTTGCTCCCTGAGCTGGAATCCCAAAACTGCTCTAAAATGCAAGGAAATGGGAATTTTCACCACTTCAGCTGCTTCTGCCCCCAAAATCCTCAAAGGGTTCCTGAATATGTGCAAAAATCCTGGGATTTTGGAGCCTTTTTTTTACTCCAGAGGCCCCAAAATACGGCAGGAAAATGAGGGTTTGTGGCACCTTCAGCTTTTTGGTGTCAAATTCTTCCGGGGACGCCTCAAAATGTGGGAAAAATGAGAATTTTCGCCAGTTCAGCTGCTTGTGCAGCCAAAATCCCTCAGGGTGCTTCAAAATCCATGGAAAAGTGGGAATTTCGGAGCTGTTTAATTCCTTTCCAAGCTGAAATCCACCAGGAGCTCCAGAAAAAGGTGGGAAAATGAGGCGTTTGTGCCAATTCCAGGTTTATTTTGTGTCAGAATCCCTCAGGGAGTGCCTCAAAATGCAGTGAAAATTGTGGGAATTGGGAATTTCCCACCAATTCGACCGCGTTCGCACCCAGCATCCCTCGGGTCGTTAACAACGTGAGAGGAAAAAAATGGGATTTTTAAATTTTAATCCCATTTGCTGGGAAAATCCACTCAAAACCAGGAGGGTGCCGAAAAAAAAAAACAGGTGGGAAGCTGAGGGCTGTGCATCGATGCCGGGGAAATCCCTCCGGAATCGCCTCCAAAGCTGGGAATTCCCACTTGTGCTGCCGCATCACTCGGGGAATGCCAGAAAATCTGAGGGAAAATGGGATTTTTGTTGAGTGTTTGTCCTCAGCGCCCGGCGTTTGTGGGAATGCAGGGAGGAGCTGCCTGGGGGTCCCGCGGGGTTTGGGACCCCGACTCGTTAAAATTCCCTGCTCCGCTCGCGTTCCGAGGATGAGACAGCGCTGAGCAGTTTTCGATCTCGAGGTTGTTGATTATTTCTCTATAAAATTATTTTTCCTGTTCAGCAGGACTCTGCCTGCGCCCAGGTGTTTTAGATACGGATCTACCTGTGGCGTGCTGGCAATTATTAATTATTAATTATTAATAACACCAATATCAGCCAGCGAGCTTCGACTCCAAACCAACCCAAAAGTGACGACATCCCCAGTGGAGGTGGAGGCAGAGAGGAACAAAGGGTGGACACGCCCACATCCCTCCATCTTATCCCCATATGAATAATCCTAAACTCTGCTTGCCCCCGCGATATTCCCGTTCCGGCGCTCTCCGAGCTGCCGTGGCGCTCGCCCCGTTCCCCTCCGAGGGTCCCAGCCAGGCTGGCTCCGGTCCCTCGGCGGGGAACGCTGTGGAGAGGACAGAGAGAAAACTCTGAAAGGTGCTCCAGGTACAGACCTGTGGCTTTATTTGAGAACGTACTCCACGGAAAACCTGGTGGGAAAGAGAGAAAGGGAGAAAGGAGAAAGGAGAAAGAGAGAGAAAGGAGAAAGAGAGAGAAAGGGAGAGAAAGAGAGAAAAGGAGAGAGGAAGAGAAAAAGAGAAAGAGAGAGAGAAAGGAGAAAGAGAAAGGAGAAAGAGAGGGGAGAAGAGAGAGAAAAGAGAGGAGGAGGAGAAGAAGAGAAGAGAGAAAGAAGAGAGAGAAGAAAGGAGAGAGGAGAGAGAGAAAGAGAGAAAGAGAGAAAGAAAGAGAGAAAGAAAGAGAGAAAGAGAGGAAAAGAGAGAAAAGAAAGAGAAGAAAGAGAGAAAGAGAGAAGAAGAGAGAAAGAGAAAGAGAAAGGAAGAAAGAGAGAAAGGAGAGAAAGGAGAAAGGAGGAAAGGAGAAAGAGAGAAGTAGAAAGAGAGAAAGGGAGAAAAGGAGAAAGAGAGAAAGGAGAGAAAGGAGAAAGAGAGAGAGGAAAGGAGAAAGAGAGAAAGAGAGAAAGGAGAAAGAGAGAGAGAAAGGAGAAAGAGAGAAAGGAGAAAGAGAGAGAAAGGAGAAAGAGAGAAAGAGAAAGGAGAGAAAGGAGAAAGAGAGAAAGGAGAGAAGGAGAGAAAGGAGAGGAAGAGCCCCTGGGCACGTGGCCGGGCGGTTTTGTGCCCCCTTGGGAAAGGGGAGGGACAAGGAGGGGCTGCTGACCAACAGGAGCAGAGCCCAGGACAGGTGGGAAGGTGGGGTCAGGTACAGGGGCACCGAGGCGAGTTACATTTGTGTGGGATACGAAACTCCTGGTACAATTTACCGAAACTCCCTCGTGTGATACGACACCTCCGCGGCGCGCCGGGCTCTCCGGGTACAGACCTGTGGCTTTATTTCAGAACTTACTCCATGGAAAAACTGGTGGGAAAAGAGAAACGAGAAAGGGAGAGAGAAAGGAGAGAGAAAGGAGAGAAAGGAGGAAAGGGAGAGAGAAAGAGAGAGAAAGGAGAGAGAGAGAAGGAGAGAGAAAGGAGAAAGAGAGAAAAAGGAGAAAGAGAGAGAAAAAGGAGAGAAAGGAGAAAGGGAGAGAGAAAGAGAGAAAGGAGAGAAAGGAGAGAAAGAGAGAGAAAGGGGAAAGAGAGAAAGGAGAAAGAAAAAAAAGAGAAAAAGGAGAAAAGAGAGAGAGAAAGAGAGAGAAGGAGAGAGAAAGGAGAAAGAGAAGAGAGAGAAAAAGAGAGAAAGGAGAAAGAAAGGAGAAAGAGAAAGGAGAAAGAGAGAAAGAGAAAGGAGAGAGAGAGAAGGAGAGAAAGGAAAAGAGGAGAAAGAGAGAAAGAGAGAAAGAGAAGAGAGGAAAGAGAGAAGAAGAGAGAAAGAGAGAAAGGAGAAAGAGAGAAAGGAGAAAGAGAGAAAGGAGAAAGAGAGAGAAAGGAGAAAGAGAGAAAGGAGAAAGAGAGAGAAAGGAGAAAGAGAGAAAGAGAAAGGACAGAGAGAGAAGGAGAGAGGAAGGAGAAAGAGAGAAAGGAGAAAGAGAGAAAGAGAAAAAGAGAGAGAAAGGAGAAAGAGAGGAAAGGAGAAAGAGAAAGGAGAAGAGGAAAGGAGAAAGAGAGAAAGGAGAAAGAGAGAAAGGAGAAAGAGAGAAGAGAAAGAGAGAAAGAGAAAGGAGAGAGAGGAAGGAGAGAGGAAGGAGAAAGAGAGAAGAGAAGGAGAAAGAGAGAAAAAGAGAGAGAAAGGGAGAAGAGAGAGAGAAAGGGGAAAGAGAGAAAGGAGAAAGAGAGAAAGGAGAGAAAGAGAGAGAAAGGGGAAAGAGAGGAGGAGAAAGAGAGAAAGGAGAGAAAGAGAGAGAAAGGGGAAAGAGAGAAGGAGAAAGAGAGAAAGGAGAGAAAGAGAAAGGGGAAAGAGAAAAAGGAGAAAGAGAGAAAGGAGAGAAAGAGAGAGAAAGGGGAAAGAGAGAAGGAGAGGAGAGAAAGGAGCGGAAGAGCTCTCCCCGAGCGCTCCGGCCTCTCCGGCGCAGGCGCAGCTGCAGCGGGCGCAGCAGGAGCTGCAGGAGCAGCAGGAGCAGCTGGCAGCGCTGCAGGAGCGGGAGGAGGCGCAGCGGGGCTGCTGGCCGAGCGCGAGGAGCGGATCCACAGGCTGGAGATGGAGCGGCGCCGCCTGCACAACGACATCCAGGAGCTCAAGGCAGGAGCACGGGGCGGGGCGTGGGCTTTGGTGGGAATAGCACGGGGTTCGGTGGGAATAACACGGGGTTTGGTGGGAATAACCCGGGGTTTGGTGGGAACAACACGGGGTTTGGTGGGAATAACCCAGGGAGGAGACAGGGTTTGGTGGGAATAACCAGGGTTTTGTGGGAATAACACGGGGTTCATTGGGAATAACCTGGGGTTTATTGGGAATAACCTGGGGTTTATTGGGAATAACCAGGGAGGAGCTGGGGTTTGGTGGGAATAACCCAGGGTTTGCTGGGAATAACCCGGGGTTTATTGGGAATAACCCGGGGTTTATTGGGAATAACCCAGGGAGGAGACGGGGTTTGGTGGGAATAACCCAGGGTTTGGTGGGAGTAACCCGGGGTTTATTGGGAATAACCTGGGGTTTATTGGGAATAACCCAGGGAGGAGCTGGGGTTTGGTGGGAATAACCCGGGGTTTATTGGGAATAACCCGGGGTTTATTGGGAATAACCCAGGGAGGAGACGGGGTTTGGTGGGAATAACTCAGGGAGGAGCCGGGGTTTGTTGAGAATGACCCGGGGTGGAGTCCAGGGTTTGGTGGGAATAACCCAGGGCTGAGTCCAGGGTTTATTGGGAATAACCCAGGGCTGAGTCCAGGGTTTATTGGGAATAACCCAGGGCTGAGTCCAGGGTTTATTGGGAATAACCCAGGGCTGAGTCCAGGGTTTATTGGGAATAACCCAGGGCTGAGTCCAGGGTTTATTGGGAATAACCCAGGGCTGAGTCCAGGGTTTATTGGGAATAACCCAGGGCTGAGTCCAGGGTTTATTGGGAATAACCCAGGGCTGAGTCCAGGGTTTATTGGGAATAACCCAGGGCTGAGTCCAGGGTTTATTGGGAATAACCCAGGGCTGAGTCCAGGGTTTATAGGGAATAACCAGGGGCTGAGTCCGGGGTTTATTGGGAATAACCCGGGGCTGAGTCCAGGGTTTATTGGGAATAACCCGGGGCTGAGTCCGGGGTTTATTGGGAATAACCCAGGGCTGAGTCCGGGGTTTATTGGGAATAACCCAGGGCTGAGTCCGGGGTTTATTGGGAATAACCCAGGGCTGAGTCCGGGGTTTATTGGGAATAACCCAGGGCTGAGTCCGGGGTTTATTGGGAATAACCCAGGTTGGAGCCCGGGGTTTATTGGGAATATCCGGTGTGTTCTGTGTGGGAGCTCCTGAGGGGAGAGGCCCCCAAGGGCTGAATCCAAATTTTTTTTTGTTTTTTTCTGGGAAATATCCACATGTTCTCCATGAGGAGAGCCCCAGGACTGTCCCTGAGGGCTGAATCCCATTTTTGAGAGATTTTCCAGGGAAATATCCGCGTGTTCTGCATGAGAGGGGAGCCCAGGACTGTCCCTGAGGGCTGAATCCAGATTTTTTGGGGTTTTCCAGGGGAACACCCATCTGATCAATACCTGAATCCTATTTTTTTGATTTCCAGGGTCACACCCATCCATCCAATGCCTGAATCCCTTTTTCTTTATTTCCAGGGTCATACCCATCCATCCCATGTCTGAATCCCATTATTTTTTATTTCCCATGGTCACACCCATCCATCCAATGCCTGAATCCCATTTTTTTTTAATTTCCTATGGTCACTCCCATCCATCCAATGCTTCAATCGCATTTTTTGTGGATTCCCAGGGTCCACCCACGTCTTCCCTGCTTCAATCCCATTTTTTTGGGTTTCCCAGGGTCACACCCGTGTGTTCCCTGTTTCAATCCCGTTATTTTCCCTGGATTCCCAGGGTCACACCCGTGTGTTCCCTGTTTCAATCCCGTTATTTTCCCTGGATTCCCAGGGTCACACCCGTGTGTTCCCTGCTTCAATCCCGTTATTTTCCCTGGATTCTCAGGTCACACCCGCGTGTTCCCTGTTTCAATCCCGTTATTTTCCCTGGATTCCCAGGGGAACATCCGTGTGTTCCCTGTTTCAATCCCCTTATTTTCCCTGGATTCCCAGGGGAACATCTGTGTGTTCCCTGTTTCAATCCCGTTATTTTCCCTGGATTCCCAAGGTCACACCCGCGTGTTCCCTGTTTCAATCCCGTTATTTTTCCTGGATTCCCAGGGTCACACCCGTGTGTTCCCTGCTTCAATCCCGTTTTTTTGGGTTTCCCATGGTCACACCCGTGTGTTCCCTGCTTCAATCCCATTTTTTTGGGGTTTCCCATGGTCACACCCATCCATCCAATGCTTCAATCCCGTTATTTTCCCTGGATTCCCAGGGGAACATCCGCGTGTTCCCTGTTTCAATCCCATTATTTTCCCGGGATTCCCAGGGTCACACCCGTGTGTTCCCTGTTTCAATCCCGTTATTTTGGGGTTTCCCAGGGTCACACCCGTGTGTTCCCTGTTTCAATCCCGTTATTTTCCCTGGATTCCCAGGGTCACACCCGCGTGTTCCCTGTTTCAATCCCGTTATTTTCCCTGGATTCCCAAGGTCACACCCGCGTGTTCCCTGTTTCAATCCCGTTATTTTCCCTGGATTCCCAGGGTCACACCCGTGTGTTCCCTGCTTCAATCCCATTTTTTTGGGGTTTCCCATGGTCACACCCATCCATCCAATGCTTCAATCCCGTTATTTTCCCTGGATTCCCAGGGGAACATCCGCGTGTTCCCTGTTTCAATCCCATTATTTTCCCGGGATTCCCAGGGTCACACCCGTGTGTTCCCTGTTTCAATCCCGTTATTTTGGGGTTTCCCAGGGTCACACCCGTGTGTTCCCTGTTTCAATCCCGTTATTTTCCCTGGATTCCCAGGGTCACACCCGTGTGTGTTCCCTGTTTCAATCCCGTTATTTTCCCTGGATTCCCAGGGTCACACCCGTGTGTTCCCTGTTTCAATCCCGTTATTTTCCCGGGATTCCCAGGGGAACATCCGCGTGTTCTGCCGCGTGCGGGCCGCTGCTGCCCGAGGAGCGCCAGCGCCAGCAGGGGCTGCTGCACCTGCACTTCCCCGGCCACGACGCCCGCGGGCTCGTGCTCACGCGGCCTGACGACGTGAGTGCCCCCGGAAACTGCGCCCCAAAAACTGCGCCCCAAAACCGGCACCCCAACATTGGCACCCCAACATCGGCACCCCAACATCGGCACCCCAAAAACTGCGCCCCAAAAACTGCGCCCCAAAAACTGCACCCCAACATCGGCACCCCAACATCGGCACCCCAAAAACTGCACCCCAAAAACTGCACCCTAAAATCTGCACCCCAAAAACTGCGCCCCAAAACTGGCACCCCAAAATCGGCACCCCAAAAACTGCGCCCCAAAACCGGCGCCCCAACATCGGCACCCCAAAAACTGCACCCCAACATCGGCACCCCAACATCGGCACCCCAAAAACTGCACACCCCAAAAACTGCGCCCCAAAACCGGCACTTCAACATCGGCACCCCAAAAACTGCACCCCAACATCGGCACCCCAAAAACTGCACCCCAAAACCTGCGCCCCAACATCGGCACCCCAAAAACTGCACCCCAAAAACTGCACCCCAAAACCTGCACCCCAAAAAACTGCGCCCCAACATCGGCACCCCAAAAACTGCACCCCAACATCGGCACCCCAACATCGGCACCCCAAAAACTGCGCCCCAAAACCGGCACCCTAAAATCTGCACCCCAAAAACTGCGCCCCAAAACCGGCACCCCAAAATCGGCACCCTAAAATCTGCACCCCAAAATCGGCACCCTAAAATCTGCACCCCAAAAACGGCACCCCAAAATCGGCACCCTAAAATCTGCACCCCAAAATCGGCACCCCAAAAACTGCACCCCAACATCGGCACCCCAAAAACTGCACCCCAAAAACTGCGCCCCAAAACCGGCACTTCAACATCGGCACCCCAAAAACTGCACCCCAAAAACTGCGCCCCAACATCGGCACCCCAAAAACTGCACCCCAACATCGGCACCGCAACATCGGCACCCCAAAAACTGCACCCCAAAACCGGCACCCCAAAATTGGCACCCCAAAAACCGCCCCAAAAACCGGCACCCAACATCGCACCCCAAAAACTGCGCCCCAAAACCGGCACCCTAAAATCTGCACCCCAAAAACTGCGCCCCAAAACCGGCACCCCAAAATCGGCACCCTAAAATCTGCACCCCAAAATCGGCACCCTAAAATCTGCACCCCAAAAACGGCACCCCAAAATCGGCACCCTAAAATCTGCACCCCAAAATCGGCACCCCAAACCTGCACCCCAAAACCTGCACCCCAAAACCGGCACCCCAAACTGTGCCCCCAAAAACTGAACCCCCAAACCTGCACCCCAAAATCTGCACCCTAAAATCTACATCCCAAAACCTGCACCCCCAAACTCTGCACCCCAAAACCTGCACCCCAAAACCTGCACCCCAAAAACTGACCCCCCAAACCTGCACCCCAAAACCGGCACCCCAAAACCTGCACCCCAAAATCTGCACCCTAAAACCTGCACCCCAAAAACTGAACCCCCAAACCTGCACCACAAAATCTGCACCCCAAAAGCTGACCCCCAAAAGCTGACCCCCAAACTCTGCCCCCCAAACTGTGCACCCCAACTGTGAACCCCAAACTGTGCCCCCCAAAACCTGTCCCCAAAATCTGCCCCCGAACTGTGCACCCCAACTGTGAACCCCCAAACCGCCCTGTGTCCCTCAGAACTCACACAAATCCCAAAATTGCTTTTTTCTGCCTTCAAAATGCCCTTTTTCCTCTCCAAAATTCCCTTTTTCCTCTCCAAAATTCCCTTTTTCCTCTCAAAAATGCCTTTTTCCAGTCAAAAATATCCTTTTTTCTCTCAAAAATATCCTTTTGTCTGTCAAAAATGCCCCTTTTCTCTCAAAAATTCCTTTTTTCCTCTCCAAAATGCCTTTTTCTTCTCAAAAATATCTTTTTTCCTCTTAAAAATGTTTTTTTTTCTGTCAAAAATGGCTTTTTTCCTCTCCAAAATGCCCTTTTTTCCTCTCAAAAATGCCCTTTTTCCTCTTAAAAATGTCCCTTTTTCCTCTCAAAAATCCCTCATTTCCCAAAAGTTCCTTTTTTTCCTCTCAAAACTGGCCTGATTTCCCCAAAATTCCTTTTTTCCACCCTCAAAAATGTCCTTTTTCCTCTCAAAAATTCCTTTTTCCCCCAAAAATTCCTTTTTTTTCCCCTTCAAAATTCTGATTTTTTGACTGGAAAATTAATCCCCCCCCCCCCCCCCCAAATATTTTTATTTTTCTCCTTCCCTATTTTTTTTTTCCTCAAAAAATTCCTTTTTTCCCCAAATTCCCTTTCCCCCAAATCTCTTTTTTTCCTCCCCAAAACCAAAACCTCCTTTTCAAACCCAAATAATTTTTTTTCCTACCTTTCCTCCCAAAATTTTTCACATAAAACTTTTCTTTCCTCCCAAACCTTTCCTCTTCATATTTATTTTTTTCCTCCCAACGCTTTTTTTTCCCAAAAAAATTTGGGATTATTTTGAATTTTGGCTGGAAAATTGGTGATTTTCCCCCAAAAAATTGGATTTTTCCTCCCCAAATCCCTTTTTTTTCCCCTCAAATTCCCTTTTCCCCTCCCCCAAGCCTTGTTTGGCTCGCGGAATTCCCGGGTTTTTCCCCACATTCCGGCTTTTCCCGCGCAGTCGCAGGTGGGGCGGGAGCGGCGCGCGGAGCTGCGCTACGACTTCAGCTTCGACCGCGTCTTCCCGCCCGGAGCCTCCCAGCAGGAGATCTTCCAGGAGATCCAGCTGCTCGTGCAGGTGCGTGCAATCCCAAAAATCCCACCTGGGATCCCAAATATCACACTTGGAATCCCAAAAAAACCCACCTGGAATCCAAAATCCCTGCAATTCCCCCCAAATCCCGCCCGGAGCCTCCCAGCAGGAGATCTTCCAAGAGATCCAGCTGCTCGTGCAGGTGCGTGCAATCCCAAATATCCCACCTGGAAGCACAAAAATCCCACCTGGAATCCTGAAATCCCACCTGGAATCACAGAGAGCCCATCTGGATTCCCAAAAGATCCCACCTGGAATCCCAAATATCCCACCTGGATCCCAAATATCTCACCTGTAATCACAGCCCACCTGGATCCCGAATATCCCACCTGGATCCCGAATATCCCACCTGGATCCCAAATATCCCACCTGGAATCACAAATATCCCACCTGGAATCACAAAATTCCCACAATTCCCCCCAAATCCAACCCCAAATCCCACCCGGATCCTCCCAGCAGGAGATCTTCCAGGAGATCCAGCTGCTCGTGCAGGTGGGTCCAATCCCAAATATCCCACCTGGAAGCACAAAAGTCCCACCTGGAATCCTGAAATCCCACCTGGAATCTCAAAATCCCATCTGGAATCCCAAATATCCCACCTGGATACCAAATATCCCACCTGGAATCACAAAAAACACACCTGGAATCTCAAATATCCCACCTGGAATCTCAAATATCCCACCTGGAATCCCAAAATCCCTGCAATTCCCCCCAAGTCCCGCCCGGAGCCTCCCAGCAGGAGATCTTCCAGGAGATCCAGCTGCTCGTGCAGGTGCGTGCAATCCCAAAATCCCACCTGGAATCCTGAAATCCCACCTGGAATCCCAAAAATCCCACCTGGAATCCCAAAAATCCCACCTGGAATCTCAAATATCCACCTGGAATCTCAAATATCCCACCTGGAATCTCAAATATCCCACCTGGAATCCCAAAATTCCCACAATTCCCCCCAAATCCAACCCCAAATCCCACCCGGATCCTCCCAGCAGGAAATCTTCCAGGAGATCCAGCTGCTCGTGCAGGTGCGTGCAATCCCAAAAAACCCACCTGGAATCCCAAATATCACACCTGGAATCTCAAAAAACCCACCTGGATCCCAAAATCCCTGCAATTCCCCCCAAATCTGGCTCCATTCCCCCCAAATCCAACCCCAAATGCCACCTGGAGCCTCCCAGCAGGAGATCTTCCAGGAGATCCAGCTGCTCGTGCAGGTGCGTGCAATCTCTAAATCCCACCTGGAATCCTGAAATCCCACCTGGAATCCTGAAATCCCACCTGGAATCTCAAAATCCCATCTGGAATCCGAAATATCCCACCTGGAATCCCAGAGAGCTCACCTGGAATCACAGAAAACACACCTGGAATCCCAAAAATCCCACCTGGAATCCTGAAATCCCACCTGGAATCCCAAATATCCCACCTGGAATCCCAAAAATCCCACCTGGAATCCCAAATATCCCACCTGGATCCCAAATATCTCACCTGTAATCACAGCCCACCTGGATCCCAAATATCCCACCTGGAATCCCAAAATCCCACCTGGAATCCTGAAATCCCACCTGGAATCTCAAAATCCCATCTGGAATCCCAAATATCCCACCTGGAATCCCAAATATCCCACCTGGAATCCCAAATATCCCACCTGGAATCCCAAAAATCCCACCTGGAATCCTGAAATCCCACCTGGAATCCCAAATATCCCGCCTGGAATCCCAAATATCCCACCTGGATCCCAAATATCCCACCTGGAATCCTGAAATCCCACCTGGAATCTCAAAATCCCATCTGGAATCCCAAATATCCCACCTGGAATCCCAAATATCCCACCTGGAATCACAAAAAACACACCTGGAATCCCAAAAATCCCACCTGGAATCCTGAAATCCCACCTGGAATCCCAAATATTCCGCCTGGAATCCCAAATATCCCACCTGGAATCCCAAATATCCACCTGGAATCACAGAGAGCCCACCTGTATCCCAAATATCCCACCTGGAATCACAGAGAGCCCACCTGTATCCCAAATATCCCACCTGGAATCCTGAAATCCCACCTGGAATCCCAAATATCCCACCTGGATCCCAAAATCCCAGGAATTCACCCAAATCCTGCAGCATTTGCCACAAAATCCCCCAAATCCCTCCCAGGGCTTCCCAGCAGGAAATATTCTGGAAAATTCAGCTCCTGGATCTCGTCCCAGAATTCCCAGATTCCCCCCAAATCCCCCTCTGGATTCCATCGTCCCTCTCTAAATTCCCTTCTGAATTCCCAAATTCCCCCATCACAAATCCCTAAAGTCCCCCCTCCCAATCCCCCCAATCCCCCTTCCAAATCCCCCCTCACAAATCCCAAAAATCCCCCCTCAGAACTCCCCCAATCCCCTCCCAATCCCCACAGTCCCTCCAGGCTCCATTCCCACTCCCAATCCCCTCCCAATCCCCCCATTCCCCCATTCCCAATCCCCCAATCCCAGTCAGCCCTGGACAAGTACCCCGTGTGCATCTCCCAATCCCAATCCCCCATTCCCATTCCCAATCCCAGTCCCCCATTCCCATTCCCAATCCCAGTCGGCCCTGGACGGGTACCCCGTGTGCATCTCCCATTCCCAATCCCATTCCCATTCCCAATCCCACTCCCAATCCCATTCCCAATCCCAGTCTGCCCTGGACGGGTATCCCGTGTGCATCTCCCAATCCCATTCCCAATCCCAATCCCAATCCCAATCCCACTCCAGTCAGCCCTTGGCGAGTACCCCATGTGCATCTCCCAATCCAAATCCCAATCCCCCATTCCCAATCCCATTCCGAATCCCATTCCCAATCCCCCATTCCCATTCCCATTCCAGTTAGCCCTGGACGGGTACCCTGTGTGCATCTCCCATTCCCAATCCCAATCCCATTCCCACTCCAGTCAGCCCTGGACGGGTACCCCGTGTGCATCTCCCAATCCCATTCCCAATCCCAATCCCCCATTCCCAATCCCAATCCCCCATTCCCAATCCCATTCCCATTCCCATTCCAGTCGGCCCTGGACGGGTACCCCGTGTGCATCTCCCAATCCCATTCCCATTCCCAATCCCAATCCCAATCCCATTCCCACTCCACTCAGCCCTGGACGGGTACCCCGTGTGCATCTCCCATTCCCAATCCCATTCCCATTCCCATTCCAGTCGGCCCTGGACGGGTACTCCGTGTGCATCTCCCATTCCCAATCCCATTCCCATTCCCACTCCAGTCAGCCCTGGATGGGTATCCCGTGTGCATCTCCCATTCCCAATCCATTCCCAATCCATTCCCAATCCCATTCCCATTCCAGTCGGCCCTGGACGGGTACCCCGTGTGCATCTCCCATTCCCAATCCCATTCCCACTCCAGTCAGCCCTGGATGGGTATCCCGTGTGCATCTCCCATTCCCAATCCCATTCCCATTCCCATTCCAGTCGGCCCTGGACGGGTATCCCGTGTGCATCTCCCAATCCCAGTCCCCCATTCCCAATCCCATTCCCATTCCAGTCGGCCCTGGACGGGTACCCCGTGTGCATCTCCCATTCCCAATCCCCCATACCCATTCCCATTTCCAATCCCACTCCAGTCAGCCCTGGATGGGTACCCCGTGTGCATCTCCCAATCCCATTCCCATTCCCAATCCCCCATTCCCAATCCCATTCCCATTCCCATTCCAGTCGGCCCTGGACGGGTATCCCATGTGCATCTCCCAATCCCAATCCCATTCCCAATCCCATTCCCATTCCAGTCAGCCCTGGACGGGTACCCCGTGTGCATCTCCCATTCCCAATCCCATTCCCAATCCCAATCCCCCATTCCCAATCCCATTCCCATTCCCATTCCAGTCGGCCCTGGACGGGTACCCCGTGTGCATCTCCCATTCCCAATCCCCCATTCCCAATCCCATTCCCATTCCCATTCCAGTCGGCCCTGGACGGGTACCCCGTGTGCATCTCCCAATCGCAGTCCCATTCCCATTCCCAATCCCATTCCCATTCCCAATCCCAATCCCCCATTCCCAATCCCATTCCCATTCCCATTCCAGTCGGCCCTGGACGGGTACCCCGTGTGCATCTCCCAATCGCAGTCCCATTCCCATTCCCAATCCCATTCCCATTCCCAATCCCAATCCCCCATTCCCAATCCCATTCCCATTCCCATTCCAGTCGGCCCTGGACGGGTATCCCGTGTGCATCTTCGCCTACGGGCAGACGGGCAGCGGGAAGACGTTCACCATGGAGGGTCCGCAGGGGCCGGGCGCGCCGGAGCAGCGCGGCATGATCCCGCGGGCCGTGCGCCACCTCTTCCAGGGAGCCCAGGACCTGGAGGGCAAGGGCTGGCAGGTACCGACCCCAATCCCCCCAAAATTCCCAAATCCCCCCAAACCCGGCCGGCCGGCGGCGCGCCGGCATTCCCTGCGCCAGTACTGCTTCTCGGCCAGCTTCCTGGAGATCTACAACGAGAGCCTGCGGGATCTGCTGCTGGCCAGGGGCCAGCCCGGAGTGCCACTGGAGATCCGGAGAGTGGAGCCGGGAAGCACGGAGCTGCACGTGCCCAACCTCACCTGGGTACCTGTGGAGAGCGAGGAGCAGGTCAGGAACACAGGGATTGGGGATTGGGAAAGGGGAGATTGGAGCTGCACGTGCCCAACCTCACCTGGGTACCTGTGGAGAGCGAGGAGCAGGTCAGGAACACAGGATTGGGGATTGGGAAAGGGGAGATTGGAGCTGTGTGTGCCCAACCTCACCTGGGTACCTGTGGAGAGCGAGGAGCAGGTCAGGAACACAGGGATTGGGGATTGGGAAAGGGGAGATTGGAGCTGTGTGTGCCCAACCTCACCTGGGTACCTGTGGAGAGCGAGGAGCAGGTCAGGAACACAGGGTTGGGGATTGGGAAAGGGGAGATTGGAGCTGCACGTGCCCAACCTCACCTGGGTACCTGTGGAGAGCGAGGAGCAGGTCAGGAACACAGGGATTGGGGATTGGGAAAGGGGAGATTGGAGCTGCACGTGCCCAACCTCACCTGGGTACCTGTGGAGAGCGAGGAGCAGGTCAGGAACACAGGGATTGGGGATTGGGAAAGGGGAGATTGGAGCTGCACGTGCCCAACCTCACCTGGGTACCTGTGGAGAGCGAGGAGCAGGTCAGGAACACAGGGATTGGGGATTGGGAAAGGGGAGATTGGAGCTGTGTGTGCCCAACCTCACCTGGGTACCTGTGGAGAGCGAGGAGCAGGTCAGGAACACAGGGATTGGGGATTGGGAAAGGGGAGATTGGAGCTGTGTGTGCCCAACCTCACCTGGGTACCTGTGGAGAGCGAGGAGCAGGTCAGGAACACAGGGATTGGGGATTGGGAAAGGGGAGATTGGACAAAAACTCCATTTTAAATCCCTTCCCGTTTCTCTGCTGTTTTCCCCCTGTTTTTCCCTGCCCATGTCCCTGTGTCCCTGTTTTCCCTGTGTCCCTGTGTCCCTATTTCCCTGTGTCCCTGTTTTCCTGTATCCCTGTATCACTGTTTCCCTGATTCCCTCTTTCCGTGTGTCCCTGTGTCCCTATTTCCCTGTGCTCCTGTTTTCCCTGCCCATATCCCTATTTCCCTGTATCCCTGATTCCCTGATTCCCTGTGTCCCTGTATCCCTGTGTCCCTGTGTCCCTGTATCCCTGTTTCCCTGATTCCCGGATTCCCTGATTCCCTATTTCCCCATTCCCCGATTCCCCGTTTCCCTGTTTCCCCGTTTCTCTGTATCCCTGTATCCCCCGTTTCCCTGTATCCCTATTTCCTTGTATCCCGGATTCCCCGTTTCCCCGATTCCCGGATTCCCCGTTTCCCCGATTCCCGGATTCCCCATGTCCCCGTTTCCCTATTTCCCTGTGTTGTCCCCGTGTCCCCGTTTCCCTATTTCCCTGTGTTGTCCCTGTGTTGTCCCCGTGTCCCCATTTCCCTATTTCCCTGTGTTGTCCCTGTGTTGTCCCCGTGTCCCCGTTTCCCTATTTCCCTGTGTTGTCCCTGTGTTGTCCCCGTTGTCCCCGATTCCCGGATTCCCAGGTGCTGGAGCTGCTGCTCCGGGCGCGTTCCCAGCGCTCCGTGGCGCGCACGGGGCTCAACGAGCGCTCCTCGCGCTCGCACTCCGTGTTCCAGCTGCGCATCGAGGGCCGGCACGGCGCCCGCGACCTGCGCTGCGCCGGTGAGGGAGGGATCCCAAAAGATCCCAAAAGATCCCAAAAGATCCCAAACTAGCCCCAGTCCCCCCGGCACCCGGCTCGACCCACCCTCCCCCTCCCTTTCCCCCAATTCCCCAACTTGTACCCCATTTCTTCCACCTCCCGTCCCATTTTACCTCCATTTTCCAGCCTGTCCCATTTTCCTCCCATTTCCTCCCCAGTTTCTTTCCATTTCCTCCCCATTTTCCAGCCTGTCCCATATTCCCCCCATTTTCCTCCCATTTCCTCCCCAGTTTCTTTCCATTTCCTCCCCATTTTCCAGCCTGTCCCATATTCCCCCCATTTTCCTCCCCGTTTTCCTTCCATTTCCTCCCCATTTTCCATCCCCATCCCCAATTTCCCCATCCCCAGTTTCCATTCCCATCCCCATTTTCCCCATCCCAATTTTCCCCATTCCAATTTTCCCCCATTTTCCTTCCATTTCCTCCCCATTCTCCATCCCCATCCCCAATTTCCCCATCCCCAGTTTCCATTCCCATCCCCATTTTCCCCATCCTCATTTCTCCCATTTCCCCCCATTTTTCCCTTTTTTTCCCCCATTTCCCCCTCATTTCTTTCCATTCTCCTCCCAATTTTCCCTTCTTTTCCCCCCACTTCCCCCCTTTTTTCCCCCTTTCCCTCCAATTTTTCCCCCATCCATTCCCATTTTTTCCACCCAATTTTCCCATCCTTTCCCCCCATTTTTCCTCTTTCCCCCCCCCCTTTTCCCCACACTGTCCCCCCCACGTTTCCCATCCCAGGACCTGGGATCAGCCCAAATTATCCGAAAATGTCCCAAATTATCCCAAACTAGCCCCAGTCCCCCCGGCACCCGGCTCGACCCACCCTCCCCCTCCCTTTCCCCCAATTCCCCAACTTTTACCCCATTTCTTCCACCTCCCATCCCATTTTCCCCTGTTTTTTCCCATTTTTTTCCCATTTTCCCTTGTTTTCCCCATTTTCCCCCATTTTTCCCCCATTTTCCTCTGTTTTTCCCCCTGTTTTTCCCCCCATTTTTCCTCCCATTTTCCCCCATCTCCCCGGGATTTTCCCCATTTTCCTCATTTTTTCCCCCATTTTTCCCCCGTTTTTCCCCCCATTTCTTCCCAATTCCCCCATTCTCCCCTATTTTTTCCCCATTATTTCCCCCATTTCCCCCCATTATTCCCACCATTCTCCCCCATTCTCCCCCATTTTTCCTCCCATTTTCCCCCATTTCCCCCCATTATTCCCCCATTATTCCCATTATTTCCCCATTTTCCCCCCATTATTCCCCCCGTTCTCCCCCATTATCCCCCCATTATTTCCCCATTTTTTCTCCCATTATTCCCCCCATTTTTCCCCATTTCTCCCCCATTTCCCCTCATTTTCCCATTTTCCCCCCATTATCCCCCATTCTCCCCCCATTATTTCCCCCATTTTTTCCCCCATTTTTTCCCCCATTCTCCCCCATTCTCCCCCGATTCTCCCCCCATTTTCCCCCCATTTTTCCCGTCTCTCCGGTGTTTTCCCGGTGCAGCCTTGCTGACCCTGGTGGACCTGGCGGGCTCGGAGCGCCTGGAGAAGTCGGGCTCGGTCGGGAGCCGCCTGCGGGAGACGCAGAGCATCAACGGCAGCCTGAGCGCCCTGGGGCTCGTCATCAGCGCCCTCTGCAACAAGGTGAGGGGGAAAAAACGGGAAAAACGGGGAAAAATGGGATTGGGAATGGGGAAATGGGCATTGGGACCGGGGAAACGGGAATAATGGGAACAGGGAATGGGAGAATCCCTCAGGGGCAGCCTGAGCGCCCTGGGGCTCGTCATCAGCGCCCTCTGCAACAAGGTGGAGGGGAAAAAACGGGAAAAACGGGAAAAAATGGGATTGGGAATGGGGAAATGGGCATTGGGACCGGGGAAACGGGAATAATGGGGACGGTGGAATGGGAGAATCCCTCAGGGGCAGCCTGAGCGCCCTGGGGCTCGTCATCAGCGCCCTCTGCAACAAGGTGAGGGGGGGAAAACGGGAAAAACGGGGAAAAATGGGATTGGGAATGGGGATAACGGGGATTGGGAATGGGGAAATGGGAATAATGGGGACGGGGAATGGGAGAATCCATCAGGGGCAGCCTGAGCGCCCTGGGGCTCGTCAGCAGCGCCCTCTGCAACAAGGTGAGGGGGGAAAAACATTCTGGAATTCTGGGAATGTGGGAATGGGGATTGGGAATGGGGAAATGGGCATTGGGACCGGGGAAATGGGAATAATGGGGACGGGGAATGGGAGAATCCATCAGGGGCAGCCTGAGCGCCCTGGGGCTCGTCAGCAGCGCCCTCTGCAACAAGGTGAGGGGGGGAAAACGGGAAAAACGGGAAAAAATGGGATTGGGAATGGGAAAATGGGGATTGGGAATGGGGAAATGGGCATTGGGACCGGGGAAATGGGAATAATGGGGACGGGGAATGGGAGAATCCATCAGGGGCAGCCTGAGCGCCCTGGGGCTCGTCATCAGCGCCCTCTGCAACAAGGTGTGGGGGGAAAAAACGGGAAAAACGGGGAAAAATGGGATTGGGAATGGGAAAATGGGCATTGGGACCGGGGAAATGGGAATAATGGGGACGGGGAATGGGAGAATCCCTCAGGGGCAGCCTGAGCGCCCTGGGGCTCGTCAGCAGCGCCCTCTGCAACAAGGTGAGGGGGGGAAAACGGGAAAAACGGGGAAAAATGGGATTGGGAATGGGGATAACGGGGATTGGGAATGGGGAAATGGGAATAATGGGGACGGGGAATGGGAGAATCCCTCAGGGGCAGCCTGAGCGCCCTGGGGCTCGTCAGCAGCGCCCTCTGCAACAAGGTGAGGGGGGGAAAACGGGAAAAACGGGAAAAAAATGGGATTGGGAATGGGAAAATGGGGATTGGGAATGGGGAAATGGGCATTGGGACCGGGGAAATGGAATAATGGAACGGGGAATGGGAGAATCCATCAGGGGCAGCCTGAGCGCCCTGGGGCTCGTCATCAGCGCCCTCTGCAACAAGGTGAGGGGGAAAAAACATTCTGGAATTCTGGGAATGTGGGAATGGGGATTGGGAATGGGGAAATGGGCATTGGGACCGGGGAAATGGGCATTGGGACCGGGGAAATGGGAATAATGGGGACAGGGAATGGGAGAATCCATCAGGGGCAGCCTGAGCGCCCTGGGGCTCGTCATCAGCGCCCTCTGCAACAAGGTGTGGGGGAAAAAATGGGAAAAACGGGGAAAAATGGGATTGGGAATGGGAAAATGGGCATTGGGACCGGGGAAATGGGAATAATGGGGACGGGGAATGGGAGAATCCCTCAACGGCAGCCTGAGCGCCCTGGGGCTCGTCAGCAGCGCCCTCTGCAACAAGGTGTGGGGGGAAAATGGGAAAAATGGGATTGGGAATGGGGATAACGGGGATTGAGAATGGGGAAATGGGGATTGGGAATGGGGAAATGGGAATAATGGGAACGGGGAATGGGAGAATCCATCAGGGGCAGCCTGAGCGCCCTGGGGCTCGTCAGCAGCGCCCTCTGCAACAAGGTGTGGGGGGAAAAAACGGGAAAAATGGGAAAAAATGGGAATAACGGGAATATTGGAGATGGTGGGGTCACTGGGAATGGGAACTGGGAATGGGGAAATGGGAATTGGGAATGGGAAAATGGGAATTGGAAACAGGGAAATTAGAAATGGGAAATGGGAATGGGTATTGGGAATTGGAAATGGGGAAATGGGAATGGGGAATTGAGAATTGGGAATTGGGAATGGGAATTTGGAATAGGGAAATGGGAATTGGGATTTTGGAATGGGGAAATGGGAATGGGGAAATGGGAATGGGAATGGGGAAATGGGAATGGGGAATGGGAATGGGAAAGGGGAAATGGGAATGGGGAATGGGAATTGGGAAATGGGAATGGGAGGTGGGGAAATGGAGGTGGGTGGGAAAAATCGGATGAAAAACGGGAAAATGGGAATGGGGGAGAAACGGATTTGTCAGGAAAAATGGGGATTGAGGTGGGAAAAATGGGATGGAAAATGGGGACTGGGATGGAAAAAACGGGATTGGAGGTGGAAAAATGGGAAAAATGTGGAATGGGGGCAGGAAAATGGGACAAGATGGAAAAATAGGGATTGGGGTGGGAAAAATGGGATGGAAAATGGGAAAATGGGGAAATTGGGATGGGAAAAATGGGATTGGAGGTGGAAAAAATGCAGGTGAAATGGGAAAAACCTGTGGAATGGGGGTGGGAAAATGGGACAAGATGGAAAAATAGGGATTGGGGTGGGAAAAATGGGATGGAAAATGGGAAAATGGGGCAGGAAAAATGGGATTGGAGGTGGAAAAAATGGGAAAAATGTGGAAAATGTGTGGAATGGGGGTGGGGAAAAGGGGGATAAGAGCCTGGGAATGGGGATTGGGGCTGT
>CM063312.1:566554-653793 GCA_032173965.1 Sitta carolinensis
TTTTGTATTTTGGGGAGATTTTGGGGTTTGGTTTTTTTATTTTGGGGGGGGATTTTTAAAATTTGGGAATTTTGTGGGGATTGTTTTTTTATTTTGTTTTTTGTGGGTTTTTTTTTATTTTATTTTGGAGGGGATTTCTAAAATTTTTGGGGGATTTTAATTTTATTTTAATTTTTTTTTATTTTAGGGAATTTTGGGGGTGAATTTTTTTTATTTCCAGTTAATTTTTTGGGGTGATTTTTTTTTATTTCCAGTTAATTTTTTGGGGTGAATTTTTTTTATTTCCAGTTAATTTTTTGGGGTGATTTTTGGGGTTTTTCTTCCCCCCAGGCTGATGTTTGTGACCATTTCCCCCCTGGAGGAGAATTTTGGGGAGTCCCTGAACTCCCTGCGCTTCGCCAGCAAGGTGGGGGGATTGGGGGGGTCCCAAGGGGATTTTGGGGGGTCCCTGTGAAATTTTGGGGGTCCCTTTGTGGGGTTTTGGGGGGATTTTGGGGGTCCCAAGGGGATTTGGGGGTCCTGGGAGGAATTTATGGGGTCCTGGGGGGGATTTCGGGGGGTCCTGGGAGGGTTTGGGGGGAGTTCAAGGGGATTTTGGGGTCCTGGGGTATTCTGGGGGGTCCCTTGTGGGATTTTGGGGGTCCTGAGACGGTTTTGGGGGGGTTCCAGGGGGATTTTGGGGGTCCCAGAGGGATTTTGGGGGGTGCTGGGTGGATTTTGGGGGTCCTGGGATGGTTTGGGGGGGTTTCAAGGAAATTTTGGGGGTCCCAAGGGGATTTTGAGGGGTCCTGGAGAATTTTGGGGGGTCCCTGTGAAAATTTGGGGGGTCTTAGGAGGGTTTTGGGGGTCCTGGGGGGATTTGGGGGTTTTGGGGCAGTTTGGGGGGTTCCAAGGGGATTTTGGGGAGTTTCAAGGGAATTTTGGGGGTCCCTTTGTGGGATTTTGGGGTCCCAGGGGGGATTTTGGGGTCCTGGGAGGATTTTATGGGTCCTGGGGGGATTTTGAAGGGTCCTGAGAGCGTTTTGGGGGGGTCCCAAGGGGATTTTGGGGTCCTGGGGGGATTTTGGGGTCCTGGGAGGGTTTGGGGGGGTTCTAAGGGGATTTTGGGGGTCCCAAGGGGATTTTGGGGGTCCCAGGGGGATTTTGGGGGTCCTGGGAGGGTTTTGGGGGGGTTCTAAGGGGATTTTGGGGGTCCCAAGAGGATTTGGGGGGTCCTGGGAGGAATTTATTCGGTCCTGGGGGGATTTCGGGGGGTCCTGGGAGCGTTTGGGGGGAGTTCAAGGGGATTTTGGGGGTCCTGGGGGATTTTGGGGGTCCCTTGTGGGATTTTGGGGGTCCTGAGACGGTTTTGGGGGGTTCCAGGGGGATTTGGGGGGTCCCAGGGGATTTTGGGGGGGTTTCAAGGGGATTTTGGGGGGTCCCGGGGAGTTTTGGGGGGGTGCTGGGAGGGTTCGGGGGGTTCAAGGTAATTTTGAGGGGTCCTGGGGGATTTAGGGGGTCCCAGGGGGATTTTGGGGGGTGCTGGGGGGATTTTGAGGGGTCCTGGGAGGTTTTGGGGGGTCCCTGTGAAATTTGGGGGGTCCTGGGAGGAATTTTGGGGGTCCCAGGGGATTTTGAGGGGTCCGGGGGGACTTTGGGGGTCCCAGGGGGATTTTGAGGGGGTCCCTGTGAAATTTGGAGGAGTCCTGGGTGGATTTTGGGGGGTTTCAAGGGATTTGGGGGTCCCATGGGGCATTTTGGGGGTCCCAGGGGGATTTTGGGGGGTCCTGGGGGGTTTTGGGGGGTCCCTGTGAAAATTTGGGGGTCCCTGGGGGATTTTGGGGGTCCTGGGAGGGTTTGGGGGGGTTTCAAGGAAATTTTGGGGGTCCCAAGGGGATTTGGAGGGGTCCTGGGAGGGTTTTGGGGGGGTCCCTGTGAAATTTTGGGGGATCCTGGGGGATTTTGGGGGGTGCTGGGTGGATTTTGGGGGTCCTGGGAGGGTTTGGGGGGAGTTCAGGGAAATTTTGGGGGTCCCAAGGGGATTTTGAGGGGTCCTGGGGGGACTTTGGGGGGGCCCTGTGAAAATTTGGGGGTCTTGGAGGGTTTTGGGGGTCCTGGGGGGATTTGGGGGGGTGCTGGGGCAGTTTGGGGGGGTTCCAAGGGGATTTTGGGGGTTTCAAGGGAATTTTGGGGGTCCCTTTGTGGGATTTTGGGGGTCCCAGGGGGATTTTGGGGGTCCTGGGAGGATTTTATGGGGCCCTGGGGGGATTTTGGGGGGTCCTGGGAGGGTTTGGGGGTCCCAAGGGGATTTTGGGGGGTCCTGGGAGGGTTTTGGGGGGTCCCTGTGAAATTTGGGGGAGTCCTGGGTGGATTTTGGGGGGGTTTCAAGGGAATTTTGGGGGTCCCTTTGTGGGATTTTGGGGGTTCCTGGGAGGGTTGGGGGGGGTTTCAAGGGGATTTTGGGGGTCCTGGGGGGATTTTGGGGGGTCCTGGGAGGGTTTGGGGAATTCCAAGGGGATTTTGGGGGTCCCTTTGTGGGATTTTTGGGGTCCTGGGAGGGTTTGAGGGGGTTCTAACAGGACTTTGGGGTTCCCTATGAAATTTTATGGGGTCCCTGTGAAATTTTGGGGGGTTCAAAGGGATTATGGGGGGTCCTGGGGGGATTTTGGGGGGTCCTGAGGGATTTGGGGGGTCGAGGGAGGGCTTGGGAGGGGGGGGTTCAAGGGAATTTTGGGGGGTTCAGGGGGATTTTGGGGGTCCCATGGGGGATTTTGGGGGGTCCCTATGAAATTTTGGGGCTCCCTGAAGGGATTTGGGGGTCCTGACAAGGTTTTTGAGGGGTGCTGGGGGAATTTCGGGGGTCCTGGGGAGTTTTGGGACGTTCCGGGGCGATTTTTGGGGGGTCCTGGGTGGTTCGGGGGTCCCTGGGGAGATTTTGGGGGGTCCCTGTGAAATTTTGGGGGTCCCAGGGGGATTTTTGGGGGGTGCTGGGAGGGTTTTGTGGGGTCCCTGTGAAATTTTGGGGGTCCTGGGGAGATTTTGGGGAGTCCTGGGAGGAATTTTTGGGGTCCTGGTGGGATTTTGGGGGTCCCTGTGAAATTTTGGGGGTCCCAGGTTTGGGGGTTTTGGGGGTCCTGGGAGGGTTTGGGAGGTTCCAAAGGGATTTGGGGGGGTCCTGGGGGACTTTAGGGGTTCCCTGTGAAACTCTGGGGTCCCTTTGTGGGATTTGGGGGTTCCCGGGGGGGTTTGAGGGGTCCCAGGGGAGTTTTGTGGTTTTGGGGGTCCCGGTTTGGGGGTTCGGGGGTTTTTGGGGCGTCCTGAGCCCGCCCCTCCCCCCCAGGTGAACGAGTGCGTGATCGGCACCGCCCAGACCAACCGGAAGTGATGCGTCCCCCGAGCCCCGCCCTTTTAAGGCAACAACCAATAAAGATTCGACCTTTCGCAGAGCTGATTGGCTGCTCGTGTCACGTGTTCCTAACCAACATGGCGGCGCCCTGCCCGCCATTCCGCGGAATGCCGCGCGCTGATTGGCTGAGCCCTCACGGCGCGCTGGCCGCCGCCATCTTGCCCGCGCTTTCGCCCTCCGGGGCGCGGCACCTCCGGGCCGCCGTACCGCCGCCATCTTGTGCCCGCCTCCGCGCCTGCGCGGCGCCGCCCCCCGCCGCTCCCTCCGCGATGGCGCCGCACCGGCGGCCGCGGCCGCGCTTCGAGCGACCCCGGGAAGCACCGATCGCAGCGCGGAACCGCGCCGGGACCGCCAGGGTTAAAGGGGCGGGGTCTCGGGGCGTGCCGCGCGTTAAGATGGCGGCGCCCGGGCGGGCGACCGCGATGCCCGGATGAAGCGGCGCGCGGCGATTGGCCGGCGGCGGAGGCCACGCCCCTTTCTTTGTACGGTGTCATGGCGGCGCCCGCTCGGCCCAGCCGGCGCGGGGCGGCACTTCCGGTCCTGCGCAGAGCGCGGCGGCGGCCGCTCGGTGGCGGCGGGCGGCGGAGGAGCCGCGCGGGCCCGGTGAGCGCGGGGGGGGCGGGGCCTGCGCGGGGGGGCGGGGCCTGCGCCCAGGGGGCGGGGCCCCAACCGGGGGGGGGCCGGGGGGATTTTGGGGCCAATTCGGGGGAATTTGGGGCAATCCCGGACGGGATAGGGGGGGGGGGGAAGGGGTGGTGGGGAGGGGAGGGAGGGGGGGAATGGGGGGGGGGGGGGAGTGCGAGGGGGATTTGGGGGGAATTGGGGGATTTGGGGTGCGGGGGGGGGGAATGTGGTGGGGGGGGGGAGGCGGAAGTTGGGGCGGGAGGGTCGCTGTGGGGGAGGGGCGGGGAGATGGTGGAGGGTGGGGAGGGGAACTGCCGAGGGCTGGGGGGGGGAGGGGAGGTGGGGGAGGGGCGGGGTTTCCCTGACCCCTCCCCCCTCCCCCCCAGGCCCGCCCGGGGGTCGCCATGGCCGCGCCCCCTCAGCCAATCATCGTCCTGGATGACGACGAGGAGGGAGGCCCCGCCCCCAGCCCCGCCCCCAGCCCGGCCCCCTCCCCCCAGGCCCCGCCCCCCCCGCCGGGGCCGCCCCCCCCCAACGGGGCCGGGGGGGGGAGGGGCGGCGCCTTCTGGGAGGAGAACGAGCGGCTCTTCCAGGAGGTGAGGGGGAGGGGCGCCCGCAGTGCGACAGGTGCGCACAGGTGTGCCCAAAGTGTGCCCGCAGGTGGGCCCAGGTGTGCCCAGGTGTGTGTGGCCAAAGTGTGGCCTCAGGTGTGGCCAAAGTGTCATCTCAGGTGGGCCCAGGTGTGCGTGGGCGTGGCCAAAGAATGGTCTCAAGTGTGCCCAGGTGTGCCCAGGTGTGCATGTGTGCCCCAGGTGTGGCCGCAGTGGGCGGCCCAGGTGTGTGCCCAGGTGTGGGTGTGTGTGTCCCAGGTGTGTGCCCAGTGTGTGGTCCCAGTGTGGTCGGTGCTCAGGTGTACCCAGCTGTGCCCAGGTGTCTCTGGGCATGTCTGAGGTGTGCCCAGATGTGTGCCCAGGTGTGGCCTCAGGTGTGTCTCAGGTATGCCCAGGTGTGTGTGTGCCCCAGGTGTGTGTGTGTGTGCCCAGGTGTGCCCAAAGCGGGCCCAGGTGGGTGTGGGTGTGGCCAGGTTTGGTCAAACTGTGCCCCCAGGTGTGGTCTCAGGTGTGCCCAGGTGTGTCTGGGTGTGGTCAAATTGTGCCCAGGTGTCTCTGGGTGTGTCCCAAGCGTGGTCCCAGGTGTGTCCAGGTGTGCCCAGATGTGCCCAGGTGGGCCCAGGCATGCTCTCAGTTGTACCCAGGTGTGCCCAGGTGGGCCCAGGCATGCTCTCAGGTGTGCCCAGGTGTGGCCCAAGGGTGTTCCCAGGTGTCTGGGCGTGTCCCAGGTGGCAGGTGTGCCCAAAGTGGGCCCAGGTGTCTCTGGGTGTGTCTCAAGGTGTTGCCAGGTGTGGACAAAATGGGCCCAGGTTGCCTGGTGTGACCCAGTGTCCCGTGAGCCCAGGTGTGTCCAGGTGTGTCCAAAGTGGTCCCAGATGTGTCAGGTGTCGCCAGGTGTGTCTAAGATGTCCCCAGGTGTGCGTCAGTGAACCCAGCTGTATCCCAGGTGTACCCAGCTGTACCCAGGTGTGCCCAGTGTACCCAGGTGTCCCCAGGTTACCCAGGTGTACCCAGCTGTACCCAGTGTACCCCAGGTGTACCCCAGTGTACCCAGCTGTCCAGTGTACCCAGTGTACCCAGGTGTACCCCAGCTGTACCCAGGTGTACCCAGGTGTACCCAGTGTACCCAGGTGTACCCAGGTGTACCCAGCTGTACCCAGGTGTACCCCAGCTGTACCCAGGTGTACCCAGGTGTACCCAGGTGTACCCAGCTGTACCCAGTGTACCCAGGTACCGTGTACCCAGGTGTACCACTGACCAGGTGTACCCAGGTGTGCCCAGCTGTACCCAGGTGTACCCAGTGTACCCAGCTGTACCCAGTGTACCCAGGTGTACCCAGGTGTATCCCAGGTGTACCCAGGTGTACCCAGGTGTACCCAGCTGTACCCAGGTGTACCCCAGGTGTACCCAGCTGTACCCAGCTGTACCCAGTGTACCCAGGTGTACCCACAGGTGTACCCAGGTTACCCCAGGTGTACCCCAGTGTACCACATTACCCAGCTGTACCCAGGTGTACCCAGCTGTACCCAGGTGTACCCAGCTGTACCCTGTTACCCAGCTGTACCCAGCTGTACCCAGGTTACCCAGGTGTACCCAGCTGTACCCAGTGTACCCAGGTGTACCCAGGTACCAGTGTACCCAGCTGTACCCAGGTGTACCCAGGTGTACCCAGCTGTACCCAGGTGTACCCAGGTGTACCCAGTGTACCCAGCTGTACCCAGTGTACCCAGCTGTACCCAGGTGTACCCAGGTGTACCCAGTGTACCCAGGTGTACCCAGTGTACCCAGTGTACCCAGGTGTACCCAGGTGTACCCAGCTGTACCCAGGTGTACCCAGGTGTACCAGTGTACCCAGCTGTACCCAGGTGTACCCAGGTGTACCCAGCTGTACCCAGGTGTACCCAGGTGTACCCCAGCTGTACCCAGCTGTACCCAGCTGTACCCAGGTGTACCCAGGTGTACCCAGGTGTACCTCAGGTGTGCCCAGCTGTACCCCAGCTGTACCCAGCTGTACCCAGGTGTACCCAGTGTATCCAGGTGTACCCCAGGTGTACCCAGCTGTACCCAGCTGTACCCAGCTGTACCCAGGTGTACCCGGGTGTACCCAGGTGTACCCAGCTGTACCCCAGCTGTACCCAGTGTACCCAGCTGTACCCAGCTGTACCCAGGTGTACCCAGGTGTACCCAGGTGTACCCAGCTGTACCCCAGCTGTACCCAGGTGTACCCAGCTGTACCCCAGCTGTACCCAGCTGTACCCAGGTGTACCCAGCTGTACCCAGCTGTACCCAGCTGTACCCCAGGTGTACCCAGGTGTAACCAGGTGTCTCCCCCGCCCCGCAGTTCCTGTCGCTGTGCGCGCCGCTGACGCAGGAGCACCCGGAGGTGCTGCCCTTCCTGAGCTCGCGGCACCTGCGGGCTCACCCCGACTTCCGCGGCTCGGCGGAGTTCCGGAACATTCTGGGCCGGCTGCTGCGGCGCGTGCGGGGCCGGCGCGGCAAGGTCTACGTGTACATCAACGAGCTGTGCACCGTGCTGAAGGCGCGGGCGCTGCGCCGGCGCCTGGCCCTGCGCGCCGCCCAGTGCCCTCCCAGTGCCGCCCAGTGCCCTCCCAGTTCAGCCCAGTGCCCTCCCAGTGCCGCCCAGTGCCCTCCCAGTGCCGCCCAGTGCCCTCCCAGTGCCGCCCAGTGCCCTCCCAGTTCAGCCCAGTGCCCTCCCAGTGCCTCCCAGTGCCCTCCCAGTTCAGCCCAGTGCCCTCCCAGTGCCGCCCAGTGCCCTCCCCAGTGCCCCCCCAGTGCCCTCCCAGTGCCTCCCAGTGCCCTCCCAGTTCAGCCCAGTGCCCTCCCAGCTCTGCCCCGTGCCCCCGTGCGCCATCCCAGGACGCTCCCGGCTCGTGCCGGTGTCCCGCTGGATCCGCCCCGTGCCCTCCCAGTGCCTCCCAGTATCCCGAGGGAGCCGAGCCCGGCTCCTCCCCGGGCGTCACCCGCGGCCCGGCGAGCCCCCCAGTCCAGCCCAGTATCCCAATGGCTCCTCCCAGTATCCCAACTCTCCATCCCAGTATCCTGACGCTTCACCCTGGAGCTCCGGCGCTCCATCCCAGCCTCCCGGAGCTCCCTCCCATTATCCCGGTGCTCCATCTCAGCCTCCCGGAGCTCCCTTCCCTTATCCCGGTGCTCCCTCCCATATCCCGGTGCTCCACACGAGCCTCCCGGCGCTCCCTCCCAGTATCCCGGCGCCCCCTCCCACCCTCCCGGCGCCCCCTCGCACCCTCCCGGCGCCGAGCCCGCCCGCTCCCCGTGCCCGCGGCGCGCCGGCGGCTCCCGGCGCCAGATCCGTCACCTGGAGCGGCTGCTGCGCGTGTACGCGGCCGAGATCCGTCGGCTGCAGGAGCGGGAGCTGGACCTGGCCGACCTGGACAGCGCGGACTCGCCGTACCTGCAGGAGAACCGGCTGAAGCGGCGCATGATGAGCATCTTCCGCCGCCTGTGCCAGCTGAAGGAGTGCAGCAGCCTGACGGGCCGCGTGCTGGAGCAGCGCATCCACTTCCGCGGCACGCGCTACCCCGAGGTGAACCGCAGCATCGAGCGCTTCATCAACCGGCCCGACGCCTTCCCCGACTACTCGGACATCCTGCGCGAGATCCGCGGCGCCAGCGCGCGCCACGGGCTGGGGCTGGGCCGGCGGCAGATGGAGAACATGGCCCAGGAGGCGTTCCGCGAGGTGGGCAACCGGCTGCAGGAGAGGAGGCACCTGGACCTGGTCTACAACTTCGGCAGCCACCTCACCGACCAGTACCGGCCAGGTGCGGAGCGGGGATGGGAGAATGGGAGAATGGGAGCGGGAAAATGGGAATGGGAGCGGGAAAATGGGGACTGAGCGGCCAGGACCGGCCAGGTGCGGAGCGGGGATGGGGATGGGAGAATGGGAATGGGAGCGGGAAAATGGGGACTGAGCGGCCAGGACCGGCCAGGAGCGGGGGGGAGAGATGGGAATGGGAGAATGGGAAAATGGGGACTGAGCGACCAGGACCGGCCAGGTGCGGAGCGGAGATGGGAATGGGGATGGGGATGGGGATGGGGGAAAATGGGAATGGGAGCGGGAAAATGGGGACTGAGCGACCAGGACCGGCCAGGAGCGGAGGGAGAGATGGGAATGGGGATGGGAAAATGGGGACTGAGCGACCAGGACCGGCCAGGAGCGGATGGGGATGGGAATGGAAGAATGGGAATGGGAGTGGGAAAATGGGGACTGAGCGGCCAGGTGCGGGGGGAATGGGAATGGGGATGGGAAATGGGGACTGAGCGACCAGGACCGGCCAGGAATGGGGGGAGAGATGGGAATGGGGATGGGAAAATGGGGACTGAGCGACCAGGACCGGCCAGGTGCAGGGGGCAGAATGGGGAGAGATGGGAATGGGAGTGGGGATGGGGGAAAAATGGGAATGGGAATGGGAAAATGGGGACTGAGCAACCAGGACTGGCCAGGTGCGGGGGGAATGGGAATGGGAATGGGGATGGGGGGAAAATGGGAATGGGAATGGGAAAATGGGGACTGAGCAACCAGGACCGGCCAGGTGCGGAGTGAGGGGGGGAGAAATGGGAATGGGAGTGGGAGTGGGAAAATGGGGACTGAGCGACCAGGACCGGCCAGGTGTGGGGGGAGAGATGGGAATGGGAATGGGGATGGGGATGGGGATGGGAATGGGGATGAGGATGGGGATGGGAATGGGGATGGGGATGGGAATGGGGATGGGGATGGGAATGGGGATGGGAATGGGAATGGGAATGGGGATGGGGATGGGAATGGGGATGGGAATGGGAAATGGGAATGGGGACTGAGCGATCAGGACTGGCCAGGTACGGGGGGAGAAATGGGAATGGGAATGGGGATGGGGATGGGGATGGGGATGGGAATGGGGATGGGGATGGGAATGGGAATGGGAATGGGAATGGGGATGGGAATGGGAATGGGAAATGGGAATGGGGACTGAGCGATCAGGACCGGCCAGGTACGGGGGGAGAAATGGGAATGGGGATGGGGATGGGGATGGGAATGGGAATGGGAATGGGGATGGGGATGGGAATGGGAATGGGGGGAAAATGGGGACTGAGCGACCAGGACCAGCCAGGTACAGGGGGAGAAATGGGAATGGGAGTGGGAATGGGGATGGGGATGGGGGCTGAGCGACCAGGTGAGCACGGGGGGAATGGGAATGGGAATGGGAATGGGGCAGGACCAGCCAGGTGAGCGTGGGGGGAAATGGGAGAAAAAAATGGGAAATGTGGAAGTGGGAAAAATGGGGAATAGAAAAATGGGAAATGGGGAAATGGGAAAAATGGGGAATGGAAAAAATGGGGAATGGGAAAAATGGGGAAATGGGAAATGGGGAAATGGGAAAAATGGGGAATGGGAAAAATGGGGAATGGGAAAAATGGGGAATGGGAAAAATGGGGAAATGGGAAATGAAAAAAAATGGGAAATGAGGAAATGGAGGATAAATGTGGAAAATGGTGGGAAAATGGAAATAATGGGATAAAGGGCAGAAAGATGGGGCAGGAAATGCAGGATAAACGTGGAAAAGCGATTGAAAATGATTGAAAAAATGGAAAAAAGGGGCAGAAAATGGAGTGGAAAATAGGAAAACGCAGGATAAACGTGGAAAAGGGGTGGAAAACGGCGGGAAAAAGGGGGCAGAGAATGGTAAGAGGGAGGATGGAGGTGGAGAACGGCGTGGAGTTGTGGAATTGGGGGGTGCCGCTCGTGGCAGGGATGGACCGGCGCTGTCGGACCCGGAGCTGGCGCAGCGGCTGCGGCGCAACCGGCGCCTGGCGCTGGCGCGGCTCGACGACGTCATCGCCCGCTTCGCCCAGCGGCAGGAGAGGCACCGGGAGCCCGGGAGCAAGGTGAGCACGGGAAAAATACTGGGAATACTGTGAGAGGCACGGAGCACGGGAACAAGGTGAGCATGGGAATACTGGGAATACTGGGATACTGGGAGAGGCACCGGGAGCCCGGGAGCAAGGTGAGCAACGGGAAAAATACTGGGAATACTGGGAATACTGGGAGAGGCACCGGGAGCCCGGGAACAAGGTGAGCAACGGGAAAAATACTGGGAATACTGGGAGAGGCACCGGGAGCCCGGGAACAAGGTGAGCAACGGGAAAAATACTGGGAATACTGGGAGAGGCACCGGGAGCCCGGGAACAAGGTGAGCAACGGGAAAAATACTGGGAATACTGGGAGAGGCACCGGGAGCCCGGCAGCAAGGTGAGCAACGGGAAAAATACTGGGAATACTGGGAGAGGCACCGGGAGCCCGGCAGCAAGGTGAGCAACGGGAAAAATACTGGGAATACTGGGAGAGGCACCGGGAGCCCGGGAACAAGGTGAGCAACGGGAAAAATACTGGGAATACTGGGAGAGGCACCGGGAGCACGGGAACAAGGTGAGCAACGGGAATACTGGGAATACTGGGAGAGGCACCGGGAGCCCGGGAACAAGGTGAGCAACGGGAAAAATACTGGGAATACTGGGAATACTGGGAGAGGCACCGGGAGCACGGGAACAAGGTGAGCACGGGAATACTGGGAATACTGGGAGAGGCACCGGGAGCCCGGGAACAAGGTGAGCAACGGGAATACTGGGAATACTGGGAGAGGCACCGGGAGCCCGGGAACAAGGTGAGCAACGGGAAAATGGGAATACTGGGAATACTGGGAGAGGCACCGGGAGCCCGGGAACAAGGTGAGCACGGGAAAAATACTGGGAATACTGGGAGAGGCACCGGGAGCACGGGAACAAGGTGAGCACGGGAAAAATACTGGGAATACTGGGAATACTGGGAGAGGCACCGGGAGCCCGGGAACAAGGTGAGCAACGGGAATACTGGGAATACTGGGAGAGGCACCGGGAGCCCGGGAACAAGGTGAGCAACGGGAAAAATACTGGGAATACTGGGAGAGGCACCGGGAGCCCGGGAGCAAGGTGAGCAACAGGAAAAATACTGGGAATACTGGGAGAGGCACCGGGAGCACGGGAACAAGGTGAGCAACAGGAATACTGGGAATACTGGGAGAGGCACCGGGAGCCCGGGAACAAGGTGAGCAACGGGAAAAATACTGGGAATACTGGGAGAGGCACCGGGAGCACGGGAACAAGGTGAGCAACGGGAATACTGGGAATACTGGGAATACTGGGAGAGGCACCGGGAGCACGGGAACAAGGTGAGCAACGGGAAAAATACTGGGAATACTGGGAATACTGGGAGAGGCACCGGGAGCCCGGGAACAAGGTGAGCATGGGAATACTGGGAATACTGGGAGAGGCACCGGGAGCCCGGGAACAAGGTGAGCAACGGGAATACTGGGAATACTGGGAATACTGGGAGAGGCACCGGGAGCACGGGAACAAGGTGAGCACGGGAATACTGGGAATACGGGAATACTGGAATACTGGGAGAGGCACCGGGAGCCCGGGAACAAGGTGAGCAATGGGAATACTGGAATACTGGGAATACTGGGAGAGGCACCGGGAGCACGGGAACAAGGTGAGCAACGGGAATACTGGGAATACTGGGAGAGGCACCGGGAGCCCGGGAACAAGGTGAGCAACGGGAAAATGGGAATACTGGGAATACTGGGAGAGGCACCGGGAGCCCGGGAACAAGGTGAGCACGGGAAAAATACTGGGAATACTGGGAGAGGCACCGGGAGCACGGGAACAAGGTGAGCAACGGGAAAATGGGAATACTGGGAGAGGCACCAGGAGCCCGGGAGCAAGGTGAGCACGGGAAAAATACTGGGAATACTGGGAGAGGCACCGGGAGCACGGGAACAAGGTGAGCAACGGGAATACTGGGAATACTGGGAGAGGCACCGGGAGCCCGGGAACAAGGTGAGCAACGGGAATACTGGGAATACTGGGAGAGGCACCGGGAGCCCGGGAACAAGGTGAGCAACGGGAAAATGGGAATACTGGGAATACTGGGAGAGGCACCGGGAGCCCGGGAACAAGGTGAGCACGGGAAAAATACTGGGAATACTGGGAGAGGCACCGGGAGCACGGGAACAAGGTGAGCAACGGGAAAATGGGAATACTGGGAGAGGCACCAGGAGCCCGGGAGCAAGGTGAGCACGGGAAAAATACTGGGAATACTGGGAGAGGCACCGGGAGCACGGGAACAAGGTGAGCACGGGAAAAATACTGGGAATACTGGGAATACTGGGAGAGGCACCGGGAGCCCAGGAACAAGGTGAGCAACGGGAAAATGGGAATACTGGGAGAGGCACCGGGAGCCCGGGAACAAGGTGAGAAATGGGAGAATGGGAATGGGAGAATGGAAAATGGGAATGGGAGAATGAGAATGGAATGGAAGAATGGGAACGGGAGCCCGGGAACAAGGTGAGAATGGGAAAATGGGAAATGGGAGAATGGGAGAGGCACCGGGAGCCCGGAACAAGGTGAGGGGAGAACGGGAATGGGATGGGAATGGGAGAATGGAAATGGGGAAATGGGGAAATGGGAATGGGAAATGGGGAAATGGGAAATGGGAGAATGGGAGAATGGGAACAGAGCCAGGAGAGGCACCGGGAGCCCGGGAACAAGGAAATGGGAATTGGGATGGGAAAATGGGAATGGGAATGGGGATGGGAAAGGGAGAATGGGAACGGGAATGGGAATCGGAGAATGGGGATGGGAATGGGGAATGGGAATGGGAGAATGGGAATGGGAGAATGGGAGAATGGGAACTGGGCCAGGAAACCCGGGAACAAGGTGGGGAAACAGGGCAGGAGAATGGGAACAGGAAATGGGATGGGGAATGGGAATGGGGATGGGAATGGGAATGGGAATGGGAAAGGGAAATGGGAATGGGAATGGGAATGGGAATGGGAACAGGAACGGGAATGGGGAATCAGAATTGGGAAATGGGAAACAGGGAATGGGGATGGGAATGGGTAATGAGAATGGGAATGGGAAATGGGAAGGGGAAGCAAGGTGGGGAGACAGGAATGGGAAATGGGAACAGGAATTGGAATAGGAATGGGGAACGGGAATGGGAACAGGAATGGGAATGGGAACGGGAATGGGAATGGGAAACGGGAATGGGAACAGGAATGGGAATGGGAACGGGAAACGGGAACGGGAAACGGGAATGGGAATGGGAACGGGAATGAGAATGGGAATGGGGAACAGGAATGGGAACGGGAATGGGAATGGGGAACAGGAATGGGAATGGGAATGGGAACGGGAAACGGGAACGGGAACGGGAATGGGAATGGGAAACGGGAATGGGAATGGGAAACGGGAATGGGAATGGGAATGGGAAACGGGAATGGGAATGGGAACAGGAAACGGGAATGGGAAACGGGAACAAGGTGGGGAGGGGGATGGAAACTGGGGAGGAAAAGAAGGAAGGAATTGAGGAAGAGGAGGAGGAGGAAGGAGGAGGAGGAAAGGGAGGAGGAGGAAGGACAAGGAGAGGAGGAAAAGGAAAAGGAAAGGGAGGAGGAAGGGCAGAGAAAAAATGAGGAAGAGGAGGGAGAGGAAGGGTGGGAAAAGGCAGAGGAAGAGGAGGAAAGAAAGGAGGAAGAACAAAGGAAGAGGAACGAGGAGGGGAGAGGAGGAAGGAAAGGGAGAAGGAAAAGGAGGAGGAGGAGGAGGATGAAGAGCAGGGAAAGCAAAACGGGAGAGAAAAGAAATGGGGAGGAAGAGCAGGAAGAGGAGGAGGAAGAGGAGGAGCAGGAAAAGGAGGGAGAGGAGGAAGAGGAAGAGGAAGGAAAAGGAGGAAGGAGGGAGGAAGAGGAGGAGGAAGGAGCTGGAGAAGGAAAAGGAAGAGGAGGAGGAAGGGCAGGGGGAGGAGGAAAAGGAAAAGGAAGGGCAGGAAAAAGAGGAGGAAGAGGAGGAGGAAGGGCAGGGGAAGGAGGAAGAGGAAGGGAAGAGGAGGAGGAGGAAGGGTGGGAAAAGGAGGAAGAGGAGGAAAAGGAAAAGGAGGAAGAAGGGCAGGAATAGGAGGAAGGAAAAGAAGGAAGGGCAGGAAAAAGGGAAGAGGAAAAAGAGGAAGAGGAGGAAGAAGGGGAAGAGGAGGAGGAGGAAGAGGAGGGAGGAAAAGAAGGGCAGGAAAAAGAGGAGGAAGAGGAAAAAGAGGAAGAGGAAGAGGAGGAGGAGGAAGAGGAGGAAAAGGAAAAGGCTGGAAAAGGAGGAAGAAGGGCAGGAAGAGGAGGAAGGAAAAGAAGGAAGGGCAGGAAAAAGAGGAGGAAGAGGAGGAGGAGGAAGGGTGGGAAAAAGAGGAGGAAGGGCAGGGGAAGGAGGAAGGAAAAGAAGGAAGGGCAGGAAGAGAGGGAGGAAGAGGAAGAGGAGGAGGAAGGGCAGGGAAAGGAGGAAGAGGAGGAAGGAAAAAGAGAAGGAGGAAAAAGAGAAAGAGGAGGAAGAAGGGGAAGAGGCGGAGGAAGGACAAGAAGGAAGGGCAGGAAAAAGAGGAGGAAGAGGAAAAAGAGGAAGAGGAGAAGGAAGGGGAAAAGGAGGAGGAAGGGCAAGGGAAGGAGGAGGAAGAGGAGGAGGAGGAAGGGTGGGAAAAGGGAACCCCCGCCCCCTAAACACTCTTGATCCACAGAGGAAGAGAGAGGAAGAGGAGGAGGAGGAGGAGGAAGAGGAGGAGGAAGAAGAGGAGGAAGACGAGGAGGAAGAGGAGGAGGAGGAAGAGGAGGAGGAAGAGGAGGAGGAGGAGGAGGAAGGTGAATCCTCGGAGGCCGAAGGGCGGGTGAAGGTCAAGGAGGAGCAGGAGACTGAGGAGGAGGAGGAGGAGGAGGAGGAAGGAAGAGAAGCCACGGCCACGCCGGGTGGGAAGTGGGGGAATTCTGGGAATTTGGGGGGATTTGGTGAATTCTGGGGGATTTGGGAATTCTGGGGGATTTGGGGAATTCTGGGAAGGAATTCTGTGGATATTTGGGGGAATTCTGTGGATATTTGGGGGATTTGGGGAATTCTGGGAGGGAATTCTGTGGATATTTGGGGAATTCTGTGGATATTTGGGGGATTTGGGGAATTCTGGGAGGGAATTCTGGGGATATTTGGGGGAATTCTGGGGGATTTCAGGGGATTTGGGGCCATTTTGGGAATTCGGGGGGGGGATTTTGGGGAGTTCTGGGAGGGAATTCTGGGGATATTTGGGGGAATTCTGGGGGGATTTGGAGAATTCTGGGAGGGAATTCTGGGGGATTTGGGGAATTCTGGGGAATTTGGGAATTCTGGGGGATTTGGGGAATTCTGGGGGAATTTGGGAATTCTGGGGGATTTGGGGACTTCTGGGGGGATTTTGGGGAATTCTGAGAGGGAATTCTGGGGGGATTTGGGGGATTTTTTAGGGGGAATTTTGGGGATATTTGGGGAATTCTGGGGGATTGGGGAATTCTGGGGGGGATTTTGGGGAATTCTGGGGGGATTTTGGGGGGAATTCTTGGGGGGAGTTTTGGGGATCCTGAGGGAGATTTTTGGGAGGAGAATTTTGGGGATTTTTTTGGGGGGGGGCTTGGGGAGGCCTGGAGGTCAAATGTGGGGGATTTTGGGGTCCTGGGGAGAAAGGGAACGAGAGGAATTTTGGGTGAAATTTTGGAATTTCTGGGGGAGATTTTGGGGACTTTGGGGGGAGTTTGGGAGGGGATGTGGGAGGGGGTTGGAGGGGAATTTGGGGGAATTTTGGGAGGTTTTTGGGGCCCCTGGGGGGGATTTTTGGGGTGGATTTGGGGAGGGAATTTGGAGGGGATTTTGGGGGAATTTTCAGTGGATTTTGGGGGAATTTTTGGTGGATTTTGGGGGGGATTTTGAGGGGGATTTTGGGGGAATTTGGGAGGAGGTTTGGGGGGATTTTGGGGGTCCTGGGGGGGATTTTTGGCAGGGAATATTGGGGGAATTTTGGGAGTCCTGGGGGGGATTTTGGGGTGGATTTGGGGAATTTGGGGAGGGAATTTGGAGGGATTTTGGGGGAATTTTCGGTGGATTTTGGGAAGGATTTGGGGATTTTGGAGGGGATTTTGGGGGAATTTGAGAGGAGGTTTAGGGGGATTTTGGGGATCCTGGGGGAGATTTTCGGCAGGGAATTTGGGGGGGATTTTGGGGGTCCTGGGGGGGATTTTGGCAGGGAATTTGGATGGGATGTGGGGGGAATTTTCAGTGGATTTTGGGAGGGATTTGGGAGTTTTCAGTGGATTTGGGGGGAATTTTTGGTGGATTTGGGGGGAATTTGGGAGAGTTTTGGGGGGACCCTTGCTGGGGGGGGGTCCTGGGTGTGTCCCCGCCCCTCCCCCCCCTCTCTAACCCCCCGCCCCTCCCCCTCCCCCAGGTGCTGCCGATCCGGGGGTCCCGGCGCTGCCCCTCCCCCCCCCGCGGCCCCGCAGCAGGGGGGGGGTCCCGGGGGGGGTCCCGAGCCCTCCCCCCGCCCCGATCCGAACTTTTCGTGCTGGAAATCGAAACGTTCCCGCTGGAACCGGGGGAGACCCCTCCCCCTCCCCCTGCCCTCCCTCCCCCCCCGCCCTGGGCGGCTCCGAGGCCACGCCCAAGGCCACGCCCCCTCCCCTCCCCGCCCCCCCTGGAGCTGGGGGGCCCCGCAAGCGCCCCTCCCCCCCTCGCCCTGCCCCTCCCCCCCCGCCGGCACGGGGGAGGGGCGGCCGCCACCATCAGCTCCACCTCCCTCAATGGGGGGGGCGGGGAGCCCCGGGACCCCCGCCCAGGACACGGAGCCGGCCCGAGCTGCCCGGGGGGGGCAGGTGAGCGGGGCGGGGGTCCCCGAGGGGTTTGGGGGGTCCCAGAGGGGTTTGGGGGGGTCCTGGGGAGATTTGGGAGGGTCCCAAAGGGATTTGGAGGCCTTGGGGGGGGTCTCTAAGGGAATTGGGGGGTCCCATGCGGGTTTGGGGGGGCTTGGGGGATCCCAGAGGGATTTGGGGGGGGGGGGGTTGAGGGGTCCCAAACGGGTTTGGGGGGGTCCCGGGGAGATTTGGGGGGGTCCCAGAGGGTTTTGGGGGGCTTGGGGGAGTCCCAAAGGGATATTGGGGGGTCCCAAAGGGGTTTTGGGGGGTCCTGGGGAGATTTGGGGAGGGCTTGGGGGGGTCCCAAATGGGTTTTTTGTGGGGCTTGGGGGGTCCCAAAGGGATTTGGGGGAGATTGGGGGGTCTCTAAGGGATTTTGGGGGTCCCGGATGGATATTTGGGGGTCCCGGGCTGAATTTCGGCGGGGGGGGGGGGGGGGGGCTCTAACGCCGCGCCCCTCCCCCCCTTGCCCCGCAGCCCGGCCGTGCCCGGGGGGGGCTCGGAGGAGGGGGAGGGGCAGGAGCCGGGGGTCTCGCCCCCCGCCCCCCGGCCCAGCCCCCTGCCCGACTCCACCCGCGCCGACTCGCCCGGGGGCTGCCAGGTGAGCTCCTCGCAGGGCAGCCCCCCGCGGGCAGCCCCCCGCGCCTGCAAGGTGAGCGGGGGGGGGGGGGTTTGGGGGGGTTTGAGGGGGGTTTGGGGGGGTTTGGGGGGTCCTAGGGGGGGATTGGTGGGTCCTAGGGGGGTTTGAGGGGGGTTTGGGGGGGTTTGGGGGGGTTGGGGGGTCCTAGGGGGGGTTTGAGGGGGGTTTGGGGGGGTTTGGGGGGTCCTAGGGGGGGATTGGTGGGTCCTAGGGGGGGTTTGAGGGGGGTTTGGGGGGGTTTGGGGGCTGCCAGGTGAGCTCCTCGCAGAGCAGCCCCCCGGGTTTGTAAGGTGAGGGGGGGCCTGGGGGGGATTTGAGGGGGGTTTGGGGGGTCCAAGAGGGATTTGAATCCCCCCGGAATCCCCGATTTTCCCCCCAGTCCCTGGGTTTTGTCCCTCCCCAATCCCCCCAATCCCTGGGATTTATCCCCAATCCCCCCAATCCCCCCGATCCCCAGGATATGTCCCCAATCCCTGGGATGTGTCCCCAATCCCTGGGACGTGTCCCCGATCCCGGGACGTGTCCCCGATCCCCGGATCCCCCCAATCCCGGGATGTGTCCCCGATCCCGGGACGTGTCCCCAATTCCCCCCAATCCCGGGACGTGTCCCCGATCCCCCCAATCCCCCCAATCCCGGTTCGTGTCCCCAATCCCCGGGATGTGTCCCCAATCCCGGGATGTGTCCCCAATCCCGGTTCATGTCCCCAATCCCCCCAATCCCCCCAATCCCGGTTCGTGTCCCCAATCCCCGGGATGTGTCCCCAATCCCGGGATGTGTCCCCAATCCCGGTTCGTGTCCCCAATCCCGGTTCATGTCCCCAATCCCCCCAATCCCGGGATGTGTCCCCAATCCCGGTTCGTGTCCCCGATCCCCCCAGTCCCGGGATGTGTCCCCAATCCCGGTTCGTGTCCCCAATCCCGGTTCGTGTCCCAATCCCGGTTCATGTCCCCAATCCCGGTTCGTGTCCCCGATCCCCCCAATCCCGGTTCGTGTCCCCGATCCCCCCGATCCCCCCAATCCCGGTTCGTGTCCCCAATCCCGGTTCGTGTCCCCAATCCCGGTTCATGTCCCCAATCCCGGTTCATGTCCCCAATCCCCCCAATCCCGGTTCGTGTCCCCGATCCCCCCGATCCCCCCAATCCCGGTTCGTGTTCCCAATCCCGGTTCGTGTCCCCGATCCCCCCAATCCCGGTTCGTGTCCCCGATCCCGGTTCGTGTCCCCGATCCCCCCAATCCCGGGATGTGTCCCCAATCCCGGTTCGTGTCCCCGATCCCCCCAATCCCGGTTCGTGTCCCCGATCCCCCCAATCCCGGTTCGTGTCCCCGATCCCCCCGATCCCCCCAATCCCGGTTCGTGTCCCCGATCCCCCCGATCCCCCCAATCCCGGTTCGTGTCCCCAATCCCGGTTCGTGTCCCCGATCCCCCCAATCCCGGTTCGTGTCCCCAATCCCGGTTCGTGTCCCCAATCCCGGTTCGTGTCCCCAATCCTGGGATGTGTCCCCGATCCCCCCAATCCCGGTTCGTGTCCCCGATCCCGGTTCGTGTCCCCGATCCCCCCCCAGACCAGCGTGGGCACCCAGTGTGACCCCGAGGAGATCATCGTGCTCTCGGACTCGGATTAGCCCCGCCCACCGCCGCGGACACGCCCTCATCGGAGCCACGCCCCTTTCCCTTCTTAATCCCCGCCCCCTTTGGCCCCGCCTCCTCTTCCTCAATAAACCCCGCCTTTTCGTTAACCCGCCGGGCTCCGCCCCTTTTTGTGGGCGTGGTCTGTCGTTACCGCGCCCCTTCTATCGCGAGATGACGTAATGGGCGGGGGGAAAGGGACGCGGCACCTTTAAGGGGCGTGGTCAGCGGGGGGCGTGGCCAGCGGGTCCAAGATGGCGGCGGCGGCGCCGTGAGGGCCGAGAGCGGGTAACGGGAGGGGCGGGGCCTGGCCGATAGGGGGCGGGGCCTGAGCGGGGGGGGAATTGGGGGGGATTAAAGGGGGCGGGGGGGGAAATTTGGGGGGGATTTGAGGGGTCCGGGGGGGAATTGGGGGGTCCCAAGGAGGGATTTGGGGGGTCCGAGGGGGCCTGTGGGGGGATTAAAGGGGTCTGGGGGGGATTTGAGGGGTCCGGGGGGGAATTTGGGGGTCCCAGGGGGGATTTGGGGGGGATTTGGGGGGATTAAAGGGGGCGGGGGGGAAAATTTGGGGGGGATTTGGCGGGATTTGGGGGTCCCAGGGAGGATTTGGGGGGGATTAAAGGGGTCTGGGGGGGATTTGGGGGGTCCCAGGGGGGATTTGGGGGATTAAAGGGGTCTGGGGGGGGGGATTTGGGGTTCCCGGGGGAATTTGGGGAGGATTTGGGGGGTCCTGGGGAGGGTCTAGAATGGATTTGGGGGGGATTTGGGGGATTTGGGGGGGGATTTGGGGTCCCAGGGGGGATTTGGGGGGGACTGGGGGTCTGGGATGCATTGGGGGGAATTAAAGGGGTCCCAGGGGGGATTTGGGGGGGATTAAAGGAATTTGGGGGGGATTTGGGGGGTCCCAGAGGGGATTGGGGGATCCGGGGGGGGTCTGGGATGGATTTGGGGGGTCCTGGGGGGTCCCAGGGGGATCTGCGGGGGAATTAAAGGGGTCTGGGGGGAATTGGGGGGATTTGGGAGGGATTAAGGGAGTCCCGGGGGGAATTTGGGGGGTCCGGGGAGGGATTTGGGGGGTCCGGGGGGTCAGGGATGGATTTGGGGGGGAATTAAAGGGGTCGGGGGGGGATTTGGGGAGGATTTGGGGGAGATTTCGGGGGTCCTGGGGGAGATTCAAAGGGTCTTGGGGGAATTTGGGGGGTCTGGGGGGGATTTGGGGGGTTCTGGGGGGAATTTGGGGGAGATTTGGGGAGGATTTGGGGGGGCTGAGGAATTCTGGGATGGATTTGGGGGGTCCTGGGGTAGATTTGGGGGAATTTGGGGAGGATTTGGGGGAATTTGGGGAGGATTTGGGGAGGATTATGGGGGGTCCTGGGGGGGATTCGGGGGATCCTGAGGGATTTGGGGGGTCCTGGGGGGGATTTGGGGGAATTTGGGGAGGATTATGGGGGTCCTGGGGGGGATTCGGGGGATCCTGAGGGATTTGGGGGGTCCTGGGGGGGATTCGGGGAGGATTTGGGGGGTCCTGGGGGGGTCTGGGATGGATTTGGGGGGGATCTGGGGGGAATTTCGGGGGTCGGGGGGCCCTGGGAGGGGATTGGGGGGGAATTTGGGGGGGGATTTGGGGGAATTTGGGGAATTTGGGGGAATTCTGGGATGGATTTGGGGGAGCCTGGGGTGGATTTGGGGGGGAATGGGGGGATTTGGGGAATTTTGGGGAGGATTTGGGGAATTTGGGGGAATTTGGGGGAATTTGAGGGATTTGGGGGAATTTTGGGGGGGATTGGGGAATTTGGGGGAATTTGGGGTAGGATTTGGGGGAATTTGAGGGATTTGGGGGAATTTTGGGGGGGGGATTGGGGGGAATTTGGGGGGAATTGGGCAATTTGGGGGAATTTGGGGAGATTTGGGGGGATTTGGGGGAATTTGGGGGGAATTTGGGGAGATTTGGGGGAATTTTGGAGGGATTTGGGGGGATTTGGGGGAATTTTGGGGTAAATTTGGGGAATTTGGGGTGGTTTTTTTGATCCTTTTGGGTTTTTTGGGGGGTCCCGGGGTGGCCGGGGGGAATTTGGGGTCGGGGGGATTTGGGGTAAATTCAGGGGGGACCGGGGGGATTTTGGGGGAATTTGGGGTGTCAGGGACTCTGGAATTCCGGAATTCGGGACAGAATCGAATTTATGGGATTTGGGCTCGAATTTTACGGGATTTGGGATTTTTTGGGGGGGGGTTTGAGTGATTTGGGGTGAATTTTATGGGATTTGGGCACAAATCTGGTGGGAAAATGGGATTTGGGGGAGAATTTGTGGGATTTGGGGGGGAATTTATGGGATTGGGGGAGAATTTATGGGATTTGGGATGGAATTTATGGGATTTGGGATGGAATTATTGAGATTTGGGTCAGAATTTTTGGGATTTGGGTCAGAATTTTTGGGATTTGGGTCAGAATTTTTGGGATTTGGGTCAGAATTTTTGGATTTTGGTCGGAATTTTGGGATTTGGATCAGAATTTTGGGATTTGGGTCAGAATTTTTGGGATTTGGGTCAGAATTTTGGGATTTAGGTCAGAATTTTTGGGATTTAGGTCAGAATTTTTGGATTTTGGTCGGAATTTTGGGATTTGGATCAGAATTTTGGGATTTGGGTCAGAATTTTTGGGATTTGGGTCAGAATTTTGGGATTTAGGTCAGAATTTTTGGGATTTAGGTCAGAATTTTGGGATTTGGGTCAGAATTTTTGGATTTTGGTCGGAATTTTGGGGACTTGGGTCAGAATTTTGGGGACTTGGGGGGGAATTTTGGGATTTGGATCAGAATTTTGGGGATTTAGGGAAGGGATAAGAGAATTTGAGCTGGGATTTGGGTAAAATCAGTGGGATTTTGGTGAGAATTTTGGGGATTCGAGTCAGAATTAACGGAATTAAAAATCCAGGTGGGAATTTAGTGGGGTTTGGGGCCCAAGTGAAGGATTTGGGGCAAATTTAGGGAATTAGGATTGGAATTAATGGGGTTTGGGTCAGAATTTTTGGGGTTTCGAGGCAAAATCAGTGGAATTTGAGCCACAATTAATGGGATTGTGGTTGGAATTAATGGGATTTGGGTCGGAATTAACGGGATTTCAGCCAGAATTAAGGAATTTGTGTTGGAATTAAGGGGATTTGGGTCAGAATTCATGGAAATTGGAGCCAGAGTTCAGGGATTTGAGCTGGATTTAAGGGATTTGTGTGGGAATTAGTGGGGTTTGTGTCAGAATTAATGGGAATTTGGGTCAGAATTAATGGGAATTTGGGTCAGAATTGAGGGATTTGTGTGGGAATTAGTGGGGTTTGTGTCAGAATTCATGGGATGTGGGTCAGAATTCATGGATTTAGGGTAGAATTACAGAATTTGTGTTGGGATTAATGGGATTTTGGTTGGAATGATTGGGATTTGGGCCAGAATTAAGGGATTTGTGCTGGGATTAATGGGATTTGGGCCGAAATTGAGGGATTTTGGCACTGAACCAACAAGACACAAGCCAGATTTCTGGGATTTGGGTCAGAACTCTGGGATTTGGGTCAGAATCCCAGGATTTGGTGCAGAATTCCAGGATTTGGTGCAGAAGGATGCAATTTGGGTCAGAATTCCCAGATTTGAGTCAGAACTCCAGGATTTGGCTCAGAATTCCCAGATTTGGGTCAGAATTCCAGGATTTGGCTCAGAATTCCACATTTAGCTCCGAACTCCAGGATTTGGGTCAGAACTCCAGGATTTAGGTCAGAATTCCATCATTTGGTGCAGAATTCCGGGATTTGGGTCAGAATTCCAGGATTTGGGTCAGAACTGCAGGATTTAGGTCAGAATTCCATCATTTGGTGCAGAAGGATGTGATTTGGTGCGGAATTCCCAGATTTGGCTCAGAATTCCGCATTTAGCTCCAAACTCCAGGATTTGGCTCAGAACGCCAGGATTTAGTGCAGAACTCCAGGATTTGGGTCAGAATTCCAGGATTTGGCTCAGAATTCCAGGATTTGGCTCAGAACTGTAGGATTTCGGTCAGAATTCCATCATTTGGTGCAGAAGGATGCGATTTGGTGCAGAACTCCCAGATTTGGGTCAGAATTCCGGGATTTGGGTCAGAATTCCAGGATTTGGCTCAGAACTCCAGGATTTGGTTCAGAACTCCAGGATTTGGTCAGAATTCCAGGATTTGGCTCAGAACTCTGGGATTTGGCTCAGAACTCCAGGATTTAGTGCAGAACTCCAGGATTTGGTTCAGAACTCCAGGATTTGGCTCAGAACTCCAGGATTTGGTTCAGAACTCCAGGATTTGGCTCAGAATTCCAGGATTTGGTTCAGAACTCTGGGATTTGGGTCAGAACTCCAGGATTTGGCTCAGAATTCCAGGATTTGGCTCAGAACTCCCAGATTTGGGTCAGAACTCCCAGATTTGTCTCAACTCCCAGAACTGTCTCAGAATTCCCAGAACTGTCTCAGAACTCCCAGACTGGGCTCCGAACCAAGCGCTGACCTCCCCCCCCCCCATTTCCCCTCCCCCCCAGCCCCTCCCCTCCTCCTCCTCCGCCATGCCCCGCCCTTCCTCCCCCCCCGCCCCCCCCCTCCTCCTCCTCCTCCTCCTCCTGCTCCTCCTGCTCCCCGTGCCCGCCGCTGCAGGTGGAATTCCCGCAGGTGCCGCCGGCGCTGCTCTCCAACCTCAACCGGCAGCGCCTGCAGGGCCAGCTCTGCGACGTCTCCATCCGCCTGCAGGGCCGCGAGTTCCGCGCCCACCGCGCCGTCCTGGCCGCCTCGTCGCCCTTTTTCCACGACCAGCTGCTGCTGAAGAAGCTGGACCGGCTGGAGCTGCCGGCCGTGATGGACCCGGGCGCGTTCGCGCTGGTGCTGGGCTGCGCCTACACGGGCCGGCTGCGCACGGCGCCCGGCGAGCTGCTCAACCTGCTCACCGTGGGCAGCGTGCTGCAGATGTGGCACATCGTGGACAAGTGCACCGAGCTGCTGCTGCGCTCCTCGGCGCCGCCGCCGCCGCCGTCCGCAGCCTCAGCATCGCCAGCGGCGGCGGCCGCATCCGCAGCATCCTCATCTTCAGCATCCTCATGCATCCTCATCCTCAGCATCCTCATCCGCAGCATCCTCATCCTCAGCATCCTCGATCCTCAGCATCCTCATCCTCAGCATCCTCATCCTCATTGAGCATCCTCATCCTCAGCATCCTCATCCGCAGCATCCTCATCCTCAGCATCCTCATCCGCAGCATCGGCAGCGGCGGCGCGGCGGCCCGGCAGGCTTCATCTTCAGCAGGCAGCGGCTCTTCATCATCTTCATCACTGGCAGGAGCAGCAGCAGCAGCGGTCTTCATCATCTTCATCACTGGCAGGAGCAGCAGCGTAGTTCACGTCTTCATAGCAGGCAGCAGCATCTTTCATCTTCATCACTGGCAGCAGCAGCAATCTTTAGCACATAGCACGTCTTCATCACTGGCAGCAGCAGCATCATGCGTCTTCATCACTGGCAGGCAGCAGCACTCTTTAGCATCATGCTTCATCTCTCAGCTGCAGCAGCAGCATCTTCTTTATCAGCAGCAGCATCTTCATCTTCATCACTGGCAGAGCAGCAGCAGTCTTCATCATACACAATCTTCATCATCTATGGCAGCAGCAGCATTTCCAGCAGCATCTTCATCATCTTCATCACTGGCAGCAGCAGCATCTTCATCTTCATCATCTTCATCGTTGCCAGCAGCATTTCCAGCAGCATCTTCCTCCTCATCCTCATCCCCAGGGCTCGCCCGGATCCGCCGCAGCGGGACGAGGAGGAGGAGGAGGAGGGTGGGGAGGAAGGCTCCGCGGAGGCGCGGAGGCGCTGGGTGCTCCTCGAGCCCGAGTGGCTGCAGCAGCACCTGGAGCTCACCTGCGAGGAGGGGGAGGGGGGAGGGGAGGGGGATTCCCGGGATTCCGGTGGGAATGGGGGAGGGGGCGGAGGGAGGGGAAGGGTGACGGGGAGAGGCTGGAAGTTGGGAAGGGAGTGGGGGAAAGTTTGGGAAGGGGAGTGGGGAAGGAAAGTTCGGGAAGGGGAGTGGGAGGAGTTAGGGTGGGGAGAGAGCGGGGAAATCCGGGAATGGGAGCGGGGTGAGAGCGCGGAAAAGTTCGGGAATGGGAGCGGAGAGAGCGCGGGGAAATTCGGGAGTGGGAGCGGGGAGAGCGCGGAAAAGTTCGGGAGTGGGAGCGGGGAGAGCGCGGAAAAGTTCGGGAATGGGAGAGGGGAGAGAGCGGGGAAATTCGGGAGTGGGATCGAGGAGAGCCCGGAGAAATTCGGGAATGGGAGCGGGGGAGGGGTTGGGAAAGTTTGGAATGGGCGGGGAGAGGGGAATCGGAATGGGAGCGGGGAGAGAGCGGGGAAATTCAGGAATGGGAGCGGGGAGGGGTTGGGAAAGTTCGGGAATGGGAGCGGGGAGGGGTTGGGAAAGTTTGGGAATGGGAGCGGGGAGGGGTTGGGAAAGTTCGGGAATGGGAGCGGGGGTGGAAGTGGGATTGGGAGGGAGGTTGAATTGGGAATGGGGGGAGGGGAGTTGGGATGGGAGCGGGGAGAGAGCGGGGAAATTCGGGAACGCGACCCGGTCGCGGTCGGGGCTGCCGGGGCAGAGAGGGAATCCTCGGGAGCGGAGGAATTCTGTATGGAAATGAGGGAATTCTGTATGGGAATGAGGGAATTGTGTACGGGAATGAGGGAATTGCGCACGGGAGCGGAGGAATTGCGCACGGGAACGAGGGAATTTCACAAGGAAATGAGGGAATTTCACATGGAAATGAGGGAATTTCACAAGGAAATGAGGGAATTTCACATGGAAATGAGGGAATTTTGCACGGGAGCGAAGGAATCGCAGGAATTCCGCACGGAACCGAGGGGCTCGTGCCCAAACCCGGCCGAATTCCCCAGGAAAACGAGGGAATTTTAATCGGAACTGGAGGAATTTCGCCCAGAACCGAGGGGGTTTTGACCCGAACCGGCCGAATTTCGCTCAAAACCGCGGGAATTTTGGCCAGGAGCGGCAGAATCCCGCACGGCACCGAGGGAATTTCAACGGGAACCGGAGGAATTTCCCACGGAACCGAAGGGATTTTGACCAGAACCGGCAGAATTCCCGAGGAAAAAGAAGGAATTTTGTCCCGAACCGGCCGAAAGCCGCACGAAACCGAGGGAATTTCGATCAGAACTGTCAGAATTCCACACGAAACGGAGGGAATTTTAACGGGAACCGGAGGAATTTCCCAGGAAAATGAGGGAATTCTAACCAGAACTGGAGGAATTTTAAATGAAAATGAGGGAATTTTGATCCAAACCGGCCGACTTGCAGAGGGAAACGATGGAATTTTCACCAGAACCATCGGAATTTCAGATGAAACCGAGGGAACTGTGACCAGAACCGGCCGAATTTCCCAGGAAAATGAGGGGATTTTCCCCGAACTGGCCGAATTTCCCATGGAAATGAGGGAATTTTAATCCGAACCGGCCGAATTTCGCCCGGAACCGAGGCAATTTTGACCAGAACTGGAGGAATTTCCCAGGAAAATGAGGGAATTTTGATCCGAACCGGCCGAATTTCAGAGGAAAATGAGGGAATTTTCCCCCGCCCCGGCCGAATTTCCCATGAAAAGGAGGGAATTTTCCCCCGAGCGGGCCGAATTTCCAATGAAAATGAGGGAATTTTAACCAGAACTGGAGGAATTTCGCCCGGAGCCGATGGGATTTTAAGCAGAACTGAAGGAATTTCGCCCGGCTCCGGTGGGATTTTAAGCCGAACTGGAAGAATTTCCCATGAAAACGCTGGAATCTTGATCCGAACCGGCCGGATTTCAGAGGAAAACGAGGGAATTTTCCCCCGAGCGGGCCGGATTTCGCCCGGAGCCGATGGGATTTTAACCAAAACTGGAAGAATTTCCCATGAAAATGAGGGAATTTTAACCAGAACTGGAGGAATTTCTCCCGGCTCCGGTGGGATTTTAACCAGAACTGGAGGAATTTCCCATGAAAACGAGGGAATTTTACCCCGAGCGGGCCGAATTTCCCATGGAAATGAGGGAATTTTCACCAGAACTGGAGGAATTTCTCCCCTAACCGATGGGATTTTAACCCGAACGGGCCGAATTTCCCATGAAAAGGAGGGAATTTCGCCCGGAGCCGATGGGATTTTAGGCAGAACTGGAGGAATTTCCCATGAAAACGAGGGAATTTTCCCCCGAGCGGGCCGAATTTCCCATGAAAACGAGGGAATTTTAATCAGAACGGGAGGAATTTCCCCCGGGAGCCGATGGGATTTTAAGCAGAACTGGAGGAATTTCCCATGAAAACGAGGGAATTTTCCTCGAGCGGGCCGAATTTCCAATGAAAATGAGGGAATTTTAACCAGAACTGGAGGAATTTCGCAGGAGCCGATGGGATTTTAGCAGAACTGGAGGAATTTCCCATGAAACGAGGAATTTTCCCCGAGCGGGCCGAATTTCCCATGAAAATGAGGGAATTTTAACCAGAACTGGAGGAATTTCGCAGGGAGCCGATGGGATTTTAGGCAGAACTGGGGGAATTTCCCATGAAAACGATGGAATTTCCCCCGAGCGGGCCGAATTTCCCATGAAAATGAGGGAATTTTACCAGAACTGGAGGAATTTCGCCCGAGCCGATGGATTTTAAGCAGACTGAGGATTCCCATGAAAATGAGGGAATTTTCCCCCGAGCGGGCCGGATTTCCCATGAAAACGATGGAATTCTGCCCCGAGCCGTCCGGATTTCCCATGAAAGCGATGGAATTCTGCCCGAGCCGTCCGGATTTCCAGGAAAGCGATGGCATGCTGCCCCGAGCGGGCCGGATTTGGGGCGGCGCCGGGGCCGCCTCACCTGTGGCGCAGGTGCGCTCGGGCGCGGCCCAGGTGTTCGTGTGCCACTGCGGGAAGGCGTTCTCGCACCGCAGCATGCGGCAGCGGCACGTCAACATGCACCTGGGGCTGCGGCCCTTCACCTGCGCGCACTGCCGCAAGCGCTTCAAGATGAAACATCACCTGACGGAGCACCTGAAAACGCACACGGGGCTGCGGCCCTACACCTGCGCCACCTGCCCGAGGAGGTTCATGTGGAGGGACAGCTTCGTGAGGCACAGGGCCACCTGTGCGGGGACACCTGGGACACCGGGGGCACCTGGGGCACCTGGGACACCTGGGACACCTGGGACAGGGGTGCAGTGACACCTGGGACACCTGGGACACCTGGGACACCTGGGACACCTGGGACAGGGGTGCAGTGACACCTGGGACACCTGCGCCACCTGCCCGAGGAGGTTCATGTGGAGGGACAGCTTCGTGAGGCACAGGGCCACCTGTGCGGGACACCTGGGGCACCGGGACACCTGGGACACCTGGGACACCTGGGACAGGTGTGCAGTGACACCTGGGGCACCTGGGACACCTGGGGCACCTGGGACACCTGGGACACCTGGGACAGGTGTGCAGTGACACCTGGGACACCTGGGACACCTGGGGCACCTGGGACAGGGGTGCAGTGACACCTGGGACACCTGGGACACCTGGGACACCTGGGACAGGGTGCAGTGACACCTGGGACACCTGGGACACCTGGGACACCTGGGACAGGGGTGCAGTGACACCTGGGACACCTGGGACACCTGGGACATCTGGACACGGGGCACGGGACACCTGGGACACGGCAACCTGGCACACCTGGCACACCTGGGACACCTGCCCGAGGAGGTTCATGTGGAGGGACAGCTTCGTGAGGCACAGGGCCACCTGTGCGGGGACACCTGGGGCACCGGGGACACCTGGGACACCTGGGACACCTGGGACACCCGGGACAGGTGAGCAGTGACACCTGGGACACCTGGGACACCTGGGGCACCTGGGACACCTGGGACACCTGGGACAGGTGTGCAGTGACACCTGGGACACCTGGGACACCTGGGGCACCTGGGACAGGGGTGCAGTGACACCTGGGGCACCTGGGACACCTGGGACACCTGGGACAGGGGTGCAGTGACACCTGGGACAGGCAATGGCACACCTGGGACACCTGCACCACCTGCCGAGGAGGTTCATGTGGAGGGACAGCTTCGTGAGGCACAGGGCCACCTGTGCGGGGACACCTGGGACACCTGGGGCACCTGGGACACCTGGGACACCTGGGACAGGTGTGCAGTGACACCTGGGGCACCTGGGACACCTGGGCACTGGACACCTGGGACACCTGGACAGGGGTGCAGTGACACCTGGGGCACCTGGGACACCTGGGGCACCTGGGACACCTGGGACAGGGGTGCAGTGACACCTGGGGCACCTGGGACTCCCGGGACACCTGGACACCTGGGACAGGGGTGCAGTGACACCTGGGCACCTGGGACACCTGGGACACCTGGGACACCTGGGACACCTGGACACCGGGACAGGGGTGCAGTGACACCTGGGACACCTGGGACACCTGGGGCACCTGGGACACCTGGGACACCTGGGACAGGGGTGCAGTGACACCTGGGGCACCTGGGACACCTGGGACACCTGGGACACCTGGGACAGGGGTGCAGTGACACCTGGGGCACCTGGGACACCTGGGACACCTGGGACACCTGGGACACCTGGGACACCTGGGACACGGGGACAGGTGTGGTGACACCTGGGCGACACCTGGGACACCTGGGACACCCGGGACAGGGGTGCAGTGACACCTGGGACACCTGGGATAGCTGGGACACGTGTGCAGTGACACCTGGGACAGGGATGCCACCTGGAATACCTGGATCCTGGGACACCTGGGACAGGAGGGCAGGGACACCTGGGGCACCTGGGACAGGGAATGGCACACCTGGGGCACCTGGCACACCCGGGACAGGGAATGGCACACCTGGGATACCTGGGACAGGGAATGACACACCTGTCACACCTGGGCCCTGCATGCCACCAGGGCCATCTGTCACCCCTGGGCACAGGTGATGTCACACCTGGCACAGGTAATGTCACCCCTGGGCACAGGTGATGTCACACCTGGCACAGGTAATGTCACCCCTGGGCACAGGTAATGTCACACCTGGCACAGGTAATGTCACACCTGGCACAGGTAATGTCACCCCTGGGCACAGGTGATGTCACCCTGGGCACAGGTGATGTCACCCCTGGGCACAGGTGATGTCACCCTGGGCACAGGTAATGTCACCCCTGGGCACAGGTAATGTCCCACCTGGGCAGGTGTGTCGCTGATCACCTGGCAGAGACGGATGCTGGTGATGAATCACCAACCTGGGGGGCGACACTGGTAGGGGTGAGTCACACCTGTAGGCAAGTGACGTCATGCCAGGTGACATCACACCTGGGAATTTGGGTCCCCCACACCGGATCCGGCCACACCTGGATCTGCCACACTGGATCCACACCCTGATGCCACCTGGATCCCCACACCTGATCCACGCTGGGATCCACACACTGGTACCGCACACCTGGATCCCCACACTGGATCCACCACACCTGGTCCCACACACCTGGATCCCACACTGGATCCCACACTGATCCACACCGGGATCTGCCACACTGGATCCAACCACACCTGGATGCCACACCTGATCCCACACCTGAATCCACAGTGGATCACCACACCTGTATCCGCCACACCTGGATCCCCCACACCTGGATCCCACACACCTGGATCCCCCACACTGATCCCACACACCTGGATCCCCCACACTGGATCCACACACCTGGATTGCCACACACCTGATCCCACACCTGGATCCCACACACCTGGATCCCACACCTGGATCCAACACACCTGGATCTCCACACCTGGATCCCCCACACCTGGATCCCACACCTGGACCCACACACCTGGATCCAACCACACCTGGATCCCCCACACTGGATCCCCACACCTGGATCCCCCACACCTGGATCCCAGACACACCTGGATCCCCACACACCTGGATCCCCACACCTGGATCCGCCACACCTGGATCTGCCACACACTGGATCCCCCACACTGGTCCACACACCTGGATCCAACCTGATCCAAACCCACACCTGGATCTGCCACACCTGGATCCCCCACACCTGGATCCCACACACCTGGATCCAACCACACCTGGATCCCCACACCTGGATCCCACACACCTGGATCCCACACACTGGATCAACCACACCTGGATCTGCCACACCTGGATCCCCCACACCTGGATCCCACACCTGGATCCAACCACACCTGGATCCGCCACACTGATCCCCACACTGGATCCACACACACCTGGATCCCCACCACTGGATCCCCCACACTGGATCCCACACCTGAGCAACACTGGATCCAACCACACCTGGATCCAACCACACCTGGATCCGCCACACCTGGATGCCCACACCTGGATCCAACCACACCTGGATCCAACCACACCTGGATCCGCCACACCTGGATCCAACCACACCTGGATCCCACACCTGGATCCCACACACCTGGATCCCCACACACCTGGATCCCACACCTGGATCCCACACACCTGGATCCCACACCTGGATCCCCCACACACCTGGATCCCACACCTGGATCCCCCACACACCTGGATCCACACCTGGATCCCCACACACTGGATCCCACCTGATCGCCACCTGGAGCACACACACCTGATCCCCCACACTGGATCCCCCACACCTGGATCCCCCACACCTGGATCCAACCACACCTGGATCCCCCACACCTGGATCCCACACCTGGATCCCCCACACACCTGGATCCCCCACACATGGAGCACACACACCTGGATCCGCCACACCTGGATCCCACACACCTGGATCCCCCACACACCTGGATCCCTTCCTGCCCAGATGTTCCTGCACACCTGGTTAAGCAGGTCCCAGCACACCTGGGCACCTGCACCCCGCCCAGAAACACCTGGATTGCTCCCAGGAACACCTGGAACCTCCTCGAGGACACCTGGACCACCCAAATCCCCACTGGACCCACCAGGACACTGGACCCACACGGACCACCCAAATCCCACTGGACCCACGAACACTGATCCACCAGGAACACCTGGACCCACCCAAATCCCCACCTGGACCCACCCAGGACACCTGGATCCACCCAGGACACCTGGAACCCCGAAAATCCACCTGGATCCCTCCCAAAGAGCACCTGGGACCTCCGGAAACCCCACCTGGAGCCACCCAGGAACACCTGGGCACACCCAGGAACACCTGGATCCCCCCAGAAACTCACCTGGGACCCCCAAAGACACCTGGATCCCCCAAAACCCACCTGGGACCCAAATCCCTGGGACCCAAAAACCCACCTGGATCCCCAAAATCACCGGACCCAAACCCACTGGATTACCCCAAAATCCACCTGGGACCCCAAAAACCCCACCTGGATTACCCCAAAATCCACCTGGGACCCCAAAACCCCACCTGGATTACCCCAAAATCCACCTGGGACCCCCCAAATCCACCTGGGACCCCCAAAGTCCACCTGGCACCCCAAAAAAACCCACCTGGGGCCCCAAAATCCGCCCTGAATCCCCCAAAATCCATCTGGGACCCCCAAAATCCGCCCTGAACCTCCAAAAAATTCACCTGGGACCCCCCAAAAATCCACCTGGGACCCCGAAACGCCCCCGGCCCCGCCCCCTGGTGACGTCACGGGCGCGTCCCCTCCCCCCGGTCGCCGTTTTGGGTCCGTTTGTGGCGATTTTGGGATTCCGGTGATTAAAGAACGGAACTGAGCGCGCTCGGGGCGGGGCCACGCCCACCGAGGGGCGGGGCCAAGCGGTGCGGCCAATGGGGAGCCTGGAGGGAAAGGAAAGGGGGCGGGGCCTGGGCGGCAATGAATGGGGGCGTGGGAAAGGGGGCGTGGTCATGAATGGGGTGTGGGGAAAGAGGCGTGGCCACGAATGGGGCGTGGTGAAGGGGGCGTGGCCATTGATAGGGGTGGGGAAACGGGGCGTGGTCATTTCAGGGGGCGTGGCCATGGATGGGGCACGGGAAAGGGGCGTGGTCATGGATGGGGCGTGGGAAAGGGGGCGTGGTCATGGTTGGGGAAAGGGGGCGTGGTCATGGATGGGGTGCGAGAAAGGGGCGTGGTCATGGATGTGGATTGGAAAGGGGGCGTGGCCATAAATGGGGAGTGAAAAGGGGGCGTGGTCATGAATGGGGAGTGGAAAAGGGGGCGTGGCCATGACTGGGGCGTGGCCAGGGGAGGGAAAGGGACCCTTGGGGACATCGTGGGGATCCCGGCGGTCCCGAATGATCCAAATCCTGATCCCAAAAAATCCCAGATCCCGAATCTTGCTGGGTCCCCAAAACCCAATCCCAAATCCTGGTGGATCCCAAAATTACCCCAAATCCTGCATCCCAAATTACCCCAAATCCTGGATCCCAAAAAATCCCAGACCCGGAACCCTGCGGGATGCCCCAAACCCAATCCTAAAGGATTCCAAATCCCGAAAAATCCCAGACCCCAAGCCCAATCCTAAAGGATCCCAAATCCTGGATCCCAAACGGTCCCAAAATTACTCCAAGGCTTGGGCCCTGAATGATCCCAAAATTTCCCCAAATCCTGGATCCCGAATGACCCCAAATCCTGCTGGAGCCCAAGGAATGATCCCAAATCCTAAATCCTGGATTCTGAAAAATCCCAGATCCTGAATGCCGTTGGATACCCCAAACTCAATCCTAAAGGATCCCAAAGCAATCCCAAATTCCAGACCCCAAACCCTGCTGGATCCCCGAAACCCAACCCTAAATGATCCCAAATCCAGGATCCCAAAATTGCCCCAAATCCTGGATCCCGAATGACCCCAAATCCTGTTGGAGCCCAAGGAATGATCCCAAATGATCCCAGATCCTGATCCCAAAAAAATCCAGAGCCCAGGCAGAGACGGGAAAAGGGCGGAAGTGCCCTTAACAAAGATGGCGGCCTGGCTTCACGGCTGATCTCGCGAGACTCGCCGCGGGCAGGGCCTGCTTGTGCCGGCTGTGTTCGGGGCGAGCCCCGGAGGAGTCTCCAGACTGAATTTGGGGTCCTTTTGCTGAATTTGAGGTTTTCTGCAGAATTTTGGGGCTTTCCGCCTGAATTCGGGGGTTCCCGGCTGGATTCGAAGGCTCCTTGCCCCGCCAGCCTGAGGAGCGCGCCGTGGGTCGGGCGGAAGTGCCCTCAAGCAAGATGGCGGCGGCTGCTTCAAGCGGCGGCCCGGAGCTCCCCGCGCCTGGGAGCTGTCCTGGCTCTCTTTACAGGGGTCCTGCGGGGTTCCAGGCTGAGTTTGGGCGGATCTGGGCTGATTTTGGGAGGAGTTCTCCTGAATTTGGGGCTTCCAGGCTGCGTTTGGCGCCTCCTTCCCCTCCCGCCGGTGAGAGAGCAGCGAGGAGCGGGCGGAAGTGCCCTCAACCAAGATGGCGGCGCCAGAGCCGGGCGGCTGGCGCTGGTTGCGCTCCCGGGGGAAGCTCCGGGCTGGGTTTATTCGCTTTAGCTGAATTTTGTGGGAATTTCGGCTCAATTCGGGAATCCTCAGGTGGATTTCGCCCTGCCCGGGCTGAATTTAGGAACAGACCGGGCACATTGAAGAAGCGGGCGGAAGTGCCCTCAACCAAGATGGCGGCGTCAGAACCGGGCGGCTGGCGCTGGTTGCGCACCCGGGGGACGCTCCGGGCTGGATTTATGCGTTTTGTCTGAATTTTAGGGGATTTGGGTTCAATTTTGGAATTCTCAGCTGGATTTCTCCCTGCCCGGGCTGAATTTAAGGGAAGACACGCCAGAATCTACGGGCGGGCAGAACTACCCACAACCAATATGGCGGCGCCGCTTCTCTCGCGAGACCCGGCGGCGGGAAGCGCGAAAGGCGGCGGGAACCAATCAGAAGCGAGGCCTGGCAGAACTGCGGGCGGAAGCGGCGGCATCGGCGGCGTCGGCCGTTCCGGCGGAAACGCGGTGCATTGTGGTCCCGGCGGGGGCCCAGCGGCGGCGGAGCGGGGCCGAGGCCGCGGGGGGGGGGGGCGCGGCCCCGGGGGGGGGCGGGGCGGGATTTGGGGGCGCCGAGGGAGCCCCGGGACCCCCCCCGGCAGCGCGGGATGGGCGACAGCGACCGCGGTCAGCGGGACCCCCCGGCGGCGGCGGCGGGGGGCGGGCGGGGCGGAGGGGGCCTGGGGGGGGGGCTGGGGGGTCGTGAGGGGATTTGGGGGGGGGGGATGAGGGGAGGACTGAGGGGGTTTGGGGGGCTCTGAGGGGTTTGGGGGGGTTCCGAGGGGGTCGTGAGGGGTTTGAGGGGGTCGTGAGGGGATTTGGGGAGAGGATGAGGGGAGGACTGAGGGGGTTTGGGGGTCCTGAGGGGGTTTTGGGGGGGCTCTGAGGGGTCTGGGGGGCGTGAGGGGGGGACTGAGGGGGTTTGGGGGGGCTCTGAGGGGTTTGGGGGGGGGTTCGGGGGTCCTGAGGGGATTTGGGAGGTCCTGAGGGGATTTAGGGGGGACTGAGGGGGTCGTGAGGGGATTTTGGGGGTCGTGAGGGGGTTTGGGGGGGGCTCTGAGGGGTCTGGGGGTGATTCGGGGGTCGTGAGGGGATTTGGGGAGAGGATGAGGGGGGGACTGAGGGGGTTTGGGGGTCCTGAGGGGATTTAGGGGGGACTGAGGGGGTTTGGGGGGCTCTGAGGGGTTTGGGGGGGTTCCGAGGGGGTCGTGAGGGGTTTGAGGGGGTCGTGAGGGGATTTGGGGAGAGGATGAGGGGAGGACTGAGGGGGTTTGGGGGTCCTGAGGGGGTTGGTTGGGGGGGGGGCTCTGAGGGGTCTGGGGGGCGTGAGGGGGGGACTGAGGGGGTTTGGGGGGGCTCTGAGGGGTTTGGGGGGGGGGTTCGGGGGTCCTGAGGGGATTTGGGAGGTCCTGAGGGGATTTAGGGGGGACTGAGGGGGTCGTGAGGGGATTTTGGGGGTCGTGAGGGGGTTTGGGGGGGGCTCTGAGGGGTCTGGGGGTGATTCGGGGGTCGTGAGGGGATTTGGGGAGAGGATGAGGGGGGGACTGAGGGGGTTTGGGGGTCCTGAGGGGATTTAGGGGGGACTGAGGGGGTTTGGGGGGCTCTGAGGGGTTTGGGGGGGTTCCGAGGGGGTCGTGAGGGGTTTGAGGGTGTGAGGGATTTGGGAGATGGGGAGTAGGGTTTGGGGGCTGAGGGGAGTGGGGGCTGAGGGGGTTTTGGGGGGTCTGAGGGGGTTGGGGGTGGGGACTGAGGGGGTTTGGGGGGGGCTCTGAGGGGTTTGGGGGGGGGTTCGGGGGTCCTGAGGGGATTTGGGAGGTCCTGAGGGGATTTAGGGGGGACTGAGGGGGTCGTGAGGGGATTTTGGGGGGCGTGAGTGGTTTGGGGGGGGCTCTGAGGGGTTTGGGGGGGGGTTCGGGGGTCGTGAGGGGATTTGGGGAGAGGATGAGGGGGGGACTGAGGGGGTTTGGGGGTCCTGAGGGTTGGGTTTTGGGGGGGCTCTGGGGGGGATGAGGGGTGTGTGAGGGGTTTGGGGGGTCCTGAGGGATTTGGGGGGAATTTGGGGTCATTTTTGGGATCCCTGATTGGGTTTTGGGGAATTTTGGGGTGTTTTTGGGACAATTTTGTGGGATTTTGGGGTCCCTGGTTGGATTTTGGGGAATTTTAGGATCCCTTATGGGATTTTGGGGCAATTTTGGGGCAATTCATTGGGATTTTGGGGTCCCTGGTTGGATTTTGGGGAATTTTGGGGATCCCTGATGGGATTTTGGGGGCTATTTTGGGGAAACTTTGGGGCAATTTATTGGGATTTTGGGGATCCCTGATGGGATTTTGGGGAATTTTAGGATCCCTGGTTGGATTTTGGGGTCATTTTGGGGTCCCTGGTTGGATTTTGGGGAATTTTGGGGATCCCGATGTTTGGGATTTGGGGATTTTGGGGCAATTATGATTTTGGGGTGGATTTTTGGGATACGGTGGTGCATATTTATTGGGGTTTTGGGGATCCCTGATGGGATTTTGGGGCAGAATTTTATTGGTGGATCCCTGGATGGGAATTTTGGGGATCATTTTGGGGTCCCTGGTTGGATTTTGGGGAATTTTAGGATCCCTGATGAATTTTGGGGTAATTTTTGGGGGTCCCTGATTGGATTTTGGGGAATTTTAGATCCTGATGGGATTTTGGGGTCCCTGGTTGGATTTTGGGGGAATTTTTGGGTCATTTTTGGGGGTCCCTGATTGGATTTTGGGGAATTTTGGGGTCCCTGATGGGATTTTGGGGTCCCTGGTTGGATTTTGGGGAATTTTAGGATCCCTGATGGGATTTTGGGGTCATTTTGGGGGTCCCTGATTGGATTTTGGGGAATTTTAGGATCCCTGATGGGATTTTGGGGTCATTTTGGGGGTCCCTGGTTGGATTTTGGGGAATTTTAGGATCCCTGATGTGATTTGGGGTCATTTTTGGGGGTCCCTGACCCCCCCCGCGTTTCCCCTCCCCCAGAGTGCCGCAGCCCCGACAGCTCGAGCGCCGCCTCCCCTCCCCCCGCCCCCGCCCCCGCCCCCACCATGGGGTCCCCCCTGGGTCTGGGGTCCCCGGCCCTGCCCCCTCCCCCGGGCTCGGCTCCCCCTTCCCGGGGGCGGCAGGGAGCCCCCGGCCCGCGGCTACGGGCCCGTCAGCAGCCCCCAGGTGAGGGGGGGAAATGGGGGGAAAAACGGGGGGATATGGGGGGAGAAAATGGGGGGATGAGGGGGAAATAAATGGGGGAAAATGGGGGAATGATGGGGGAATAATGGGGGATATGGGGATAGTGGGGGGAAATGGGGAGATAACAGGGGGATAATGGGGGGATAATGGGGGGAAAAACGGGGGGATATGGGGGGAGAATGGGGGGATATGGGGGAATAATGGGGGAATAATGGGGGGATAATGGGGGGAAGAGGGGGGAATAATGGGGGAATGAGATGGGGATGGGAATAACAGGGGGATAATGGGGGGATAATGGGGGGAAAAAGGGGGGATATGGGGGGGAATGGGAATGGGGGAAAATGGGGGAAACAGGGGGAACCCCATTTCTCCCCTTTTCTCCCCTTTTCTCCCCCATTATTCCCCCATTATTTCCCCCATTTCTCCCTTTTCTCTCCCATTATTTCCCCCATTTTCCCCCATTTCTCACATTTTATTCCCCATTTTCCCCTGTTTCCCCCCATTATTTCCCCCATTTTCCCCCATTTTTTATCTCATTTTCCCCAATTTTCCCCCCATTTTTCCCCCCATTATCCCCCCATTTTTCCCCATTATCCCCCATTTCTCACATTTTATTCCCCATTATCCCCCCATTTTCCCCCCATTTCCCCCCATTATTCCCCACATTTTTTCCGCATTTTTTATCTCATTTTCCCAATTTTTCCCCCCATTTCCCCCCATTTCCCCCCATTATCCCCCCATTTTTCCCCAATTTCTCCCCCCATTTTCCCCCCACTTTCCCTCATTTTCCCCTCATTTTCCCCCCATTTCTCCCCCATTTTCCCCCAATTTCCCCCATTATTCCCCATTTTCCCCCCATTTCTCCCCCTTTTCTCCCCCTTTTCTCCCCCATTATTCCCCATTTCTCCCCATTTCCCCCAATTTCCCCCCATTTCTCACCCTTCCCTGCCCGTGCAGCCGTTGCAGGAGGAGCGCCAGCGGGGCAAGGACAAGGAGGGCGACCCCGACCTGGGCTTGGCTCCCAACGAGGAGATGCCAGTGGAGAAACTTCTGGAAGCTGAGCTGGCCGTGGAGCCAAGAGCGACGACGGCGCCGGCCCGGCGGAGCCTCCGTGAGTCCTGGGGCCCCTGGGGCCACCTGGGGCCACCTGGGGCCAAAATCCCAACAAGCCTCCCCAAAGCCCGGATAACATTGGGATTTTATGGGAATGGGCGGCTCCAGTTTGGGGAAATTCCAAAAAATTTGGGGAATTCCCACAAATCATTCCAAAATTTGGGGCATTCCCCTCCACATTTTCCAATTTTTATTGGATTTTTCTCCATTGTTGGGCAAATTTTTCCCATTTTTTTGGTCATTTTTTTCCCATTGTTGGGCAAATTTTCCCCATTTTTTTGGCAAATTTTCCCCATTTTTTTGTCAATTTTCAGGCCAATTTTCCCCATTTTTTTGGTCAATTTTCCCCATTTTTTTGTCAATTTTCAGGCCAATTTTGGGGCAACACTGGGGCAAAAATCCCAACAATCCTCCCCAAAGCCCGGATAACATTGGGATTTTATGGGAATGGGCGGCTCCAGTTTGGGGAAATTCCAGGAATTTTTCCAGAAGCTCCCAGAATTTGGGGTTCCCATCCAGGTTTTCCAATTTTTATTGGATTTTTTCCCATTTTTGGGTTAATTTTTCCCATTTTTGAGCAAATTTTCCCATTTTTGGGCAAATTTTCCCATTATTTTATCAATTTTCAGGCAAATTTTCCCATTTTTTTGGTCAAATTTTCCCATTTTTTTGGTCATTTTTCCATTTTTGGGCAAATTTTCCCCATTTTTTTTGGCAAATTTTCCCCATTTTTTTGTCAATTTTCAGGCCAATTTTCCCCATTTTTTTGGTCAATTTTCCCCATTTTTTTGTCAATTTTCAGGCCAATTTTGGGGCAACCTGGGGCAAAAATCCCAACAATCCTCCCCAAAGCCGGCCACAATTGGGATTTTATGGGAATGGGCGGCTCCAGTTTGGGGAAATTCCAGGAATTTTTCCAGAAGCTCCCAGAATTTGGGGGTTCCCATCCAGGCTTTCCAATTTTTATTGGATTTTTCTCCATTGTTGGGCAAATTTTTCCCATTTTTTTGGTCAATTTTCCCCATTTTTGGGCAAATTTTTCCCATTTTCTTGCAAATTTTTCCCATTTTTGAGCAAATTTTTCCCATTTTTTTTTGTCAATTTTCAGGCCAATTTTGGGGCAACCTGGGGGCCAAAATCCAACAAGCCTCCCAAAGCCCGGATAACATTGGGATTTTTATGGGAATGGGCGGCTCCAGTTTGGGGAAATTCCAAAAAATTTGGGGAATTCCCACAAATCATTCCAAAATTTGGGGCATTCCCCTCCACATTTTCCAATTTTTATTGGATTTTTCTCCATTGTTGGGCAAATTTTTCCCATTTTTTGGTCATTTTTCCATTTTTGGGCAAATTTTCCCCATTTTTTTGGCAAATTTTCCCCATTTTTTTGTCAATTTTCAGGCCAATTTTCCCCATTTTTTTGGTCAATTTTCCCCATTTTTTTGTCAATTTTCAGGCCAATTTTGGGGCAACTGGGGGCAAAATCCCAAAATCCTCCCCAAAACCCAGATAAAATTGGGATTTTATGGGAATGGGCGGCTCCAGTTTGGGGAAATTCCAAAAAAATTTGGGGAATTTCAAGGAATCCTTCCAAAATTTGGGGCTTTCCCTCCAGATTTTCCAATTTTTATTGGATTTTTCCCCATTTTTTGCGTTAATTTTTCTCATTTTTGGCAAATTTTTCCCATTTTTTGGTCAATTTTCCCCATTTTGGGTCAAATTTTCCCCATTTTAGGGTCGATTCCCACGGGATTTTTCCATAATTTTTCCCTGCAGGAATTCCAGAATGGATTTGGGATCAATTTCCCAAATTGGGGGGTCTCCATTTCCCCAAAAATCCCCCAAAAAAACCCCAAAATCTGAGATTTTTCCCCATTTTTTGGCCATTTTTCCCCATTTTAGGTCAAATTTTTCCCATTTTGGGGTCGATTCCCACCAGGATTTTTCCATAATTATTCCCCTTGGGAATTCCAGGATGGGTCTGGGATTCCAGGATTGTCAGGACTTCCCCCAAAATCCCCAAAAAAACCCCAAAATCTGAGATTTTTCCTCATTTTTTACCAATTTTCCCGATTTTTTTTCCCATTTTTCCCCATTTTTTTGCCGTTTTTTCCCCATTTTGGGGCCGATTCCCGCCGGGTTTTTTTTTGGGATTCTCCCCTCGGGAATTCCAGGCTGGGTTGGGAATTCTGGGAATGCTGGGGGGGGTCTCAATTTGCCCCAAAATCCCCCAAGAAAACCCCAAAATCTGAGATTTTTTCCCCAATTTTTTGCCGTTTTTCCCCATTTTAGGTCAAATTTTTCCCATTTTGGGGTCGATTCCCACCAGGATTTTTCCAATAATTATTCCCCTTGGAATTCCAGGATGGGTTTGGGATTCCAGGATTGTCAGGACTTCCCCCAAAATCCCCAAAAAAACCCCAAAATCTGAGATTTTTCCCCATTTTTTGCCAATTTTCCCCATTTTTTTTTCCCATTTTTCCCCATTTTTTTGCCGTTTTTTCCCCATTTTGGGGGCCGATTCCCGCCGGGTTTTTTTTGGGATTCTCCCCCTCGGGAATTCCAGGCTGGGTTGGGAATTCTGGGAATGCTGGGGGGGGTCTCAATTTGCCCCAAAATCCCCCCAAGAAAACCCCAAAATCTGAGATTTTTTCCCCAATTTTTTTGCCGTTTTTCCCCATTTTAGGTCAAATTTTTCCCATTTTGGGGTCGATTCCCACCAGGATTTTTCCATAATTATTCCCCTTGGGAATTCCAGGATGGGTTTGGGATTCCAGGATTGTCAGGACTTCCCCCAAAATCCCCAAAAAAACCCCAAAATCTGAGATTTTTCCCCATTTTTTGCCAATTTTCCCGATTTTTTTTCCCATTTTTCCCCATTTTTTTGCCGTTTTTTCCCCATTTTGGGGCCGATTCCCGCCGGGTTTTTTTTGGGATTCTCCCCCTCGGGAATTCCAGGCTGGGTTGGGAATTCTGGGAATGCTGGGGGGGTCTCAATTTGCCCCAAAATCCCCCAAGAAAACCCCAAAATCTGAGATTTTTTCCCCAATTTTTTTGCCGTTTTTCCCCATTTTAGGTCAAATTTTTCCCATTTTGGGTCGATTCCCACCAGGATTTTTCCATAATTATTCCCCTTGGGAATTCCAGGATGGGTTTGGGATTCCAGGATTGTCAGGACTTCCCCCAAAATCCCCAAAAAAACCCCAAAATCTGAGATTTTTCCTCATTTTTTACCAATTTTCCCGATTTTTTTTCCCATTTTTCCCCATTTTTTTGCCGTTTTTTCCCCATTTTGGGGCCGATTCCCGCCGGGTTTTTTTTGGGATTCTCCCCCTCGGGAATTCCAGGCTGGGTTGGGAATTCTGGGAATGCTGGGGGGGGTCTCAATTTGCCCCCAAATCGCCCCAAATTCAGCCCAATGACCCGGTGACCAACATCTGCCAGGCGGCCGACAAGCAGCTCTTCACGCTCGTGGAGTGGGCCAAGAGGGTCCCCCACTTCTCGGGGCTCCCCTTGGACGACCAGGTCATCCTGCTGAGGGCAGGTCAGCTGGGAATTGGGGGGATTTTTTGGGAATTTTTTGGGAATTTTTTGGGGTTTTTTGGGGGGTTTTTTTGGGATTTTCGGGTTGGATTTTCGGGGTTGTGATGGGGATTCGGGGGGGATTTGGGGAGGTCTGGGAGTGTCTGGAGGGGATTTGGGGGAATTTTGGGAATTTGGGGATTTTTGGGGGAATTTGGGGATTTTTTGGGATTTTTTGGGGATTTTTTGGGGTTTTTTTGGGGAATTTTTGGGGGTTTTTTGGGATTTTCGGGTTGGATTTTCAGGGTTGTGATGGGGATTCGGGGGGGATTTGGGGAGGTCTGGGAGTGTCTGGAGGGGATTTGGGGGAGGGATTTGGGAATTCTGAGAATTTTAGGAATTTGGGGATTTTTGGGGTTTTTTTTGGATTTTTTGGGGGTTTTTTGGGGATTTTTTGGGGATTTTTTGGGGGTTTTTTTGGGGAATTTTTGGGGGTTTTTTGGGATTTTCGGGTTGGATTTTCGGGGTTGTGATGGGGATTCGGGGGGGATTTGGGGAGGTCTGGGAGTGTCTGGAGGGGATTTGGGGGAATTTTGGGAATTTGGGGATTTTTGGGGGAATTTGGGGATTTTTTGGGATTTTTTGGGGATTTTTTGGGGGTTTTTTTGGGAATTTTTGGGGGTTTTTTGGGATTTTCGGGTTGGATTTTCGGGGTTGTGATGGGGATTCGGGGGGGATTTGGGGAGGTCTGGGAGTGTCTGGAGGGATTTGGGGAATTTTGGGTGGGATTTTGGGGAATTTGGGGATTTTGGTTTGGGGATTTTTTGGTTTTTTTGATTTTTTGTTTTTGGGGGATTCGTTGGATTGGGGGATTTTTTTTGGAGGATTTTTTGTGGGGTTTTTTTGTTTTTTTTTTTTTTTTTTTTGGTTTTTTGGGAATTTTTGGGGTTTTTTGGGATTTTCGGGTTGGATTTTCGGGGTTGTGATGGGGATTCGGGGGGGATTTGGGGAGGTCTGGGAGTGTCTGGAGGGGATTTGGGGGAGGGATTTGGGAATTCTGAGAATTTTAGGAATTTGGGGATTTTTGGGGATTTTTGGGGATTTTTTGGGGATTTTTTTGGATTTTTTTTGATTTTTGGGGGTGGTTTGGAGGGGTTGTGGTGGGGATTCGGGGGGGATTTGGGGAGGTCTGGGAGTGTCTGGAGGGGATTTGGGGGAATTTTGGGAATTTGGGGATTTTTGGGGGAATTTGGGGATTTTTTGGGATTTTTTGGGGATTTTTTGGGGGTTTTTTCTGGGAATTTTTGGGGGTTTTTTGGGATTTTCGGGTTGGATTTTCGGGGTTGTGATGGGGATTCGGGGGGATTTGGGGAGGTCTGGGAGTGTCTGGAGGGGATTTGGGGGAATTTTGGGAATTTGGGGATTTTTGGGGGAATTTGGGGATTTTTTGGGAATTTTTTGGGAATTTTTTGGGATTTTTTGGGGGGTTTTTTGGGATTTTCGGGTTGGATTTTCGGGGTTGTGATGGGGATTCGGGGGGGATTTGGGGAGGTCTGGGAGTGTCTGGAGGGGATTTGGGGGAATTTTGGGAATTTGGGGATTTTTGGGGGAATTTGGGGATTTTTTGGGATTTTTTGGGGATTTTTTGGGGGTTTTTCTGGGAATTTTTGGGGGTTTTTTGGGATTTTCGGGTTGGATTTTCGGGGTTGTGATGGGGATTCGGGGGGGATTTGGGGAGGTCTGGGAGTGTCTGGAGGGGATTTGGGGGAGGGATTTGGGAATTCTGAGAATTTTAGGAATTTGGGGATTTTTTGGGATTTTTGGGGATTTTTGGGGGGTTTTTTTGGGGATTTTCGGGGGTGGTTCGGGTTGGATTTCTGGGGTTGTGATGGGGATTTGGGGAGGGTTTGGGGAGGTCTGGGAGTGTCTGGAGGGGATTTGGGGGAATTTTGGGAATTTTTGGGAATTGGGGAATTTTTTGGGAATTTTTTGGGAATTTTAGGGATTTTTTGGGGGTTTTTTTGGCAATTTTTTTGGGTTTTTTTTGATTTTCGGGGTGGATTTTCAGGGTGCATTTCCGGGGTCATAATGGGGATTTGTGGGGATTTTGGGGAGGTCTGAAGGGGATTTGGGGGAATTTTGGGAATTCTTGGGAATTCTGGGAATTTTTGGGAATTTTTTGGGAATTTTTGGGGGGTTTTTTGGGGATTTTTTGGGGATTTTCAGGGTGGATTTTTGGGGTTATGATGGGGATTTGGGGGGGATTTTAGGGAGGTCTGGAGGGGATTTGGGGGAGTTTGGGAATTTTGTGGGATTTTGGGGGATTTTTATTGATTTTTTGGGAATTTTCTGGGATTTTTTTGGGATTTTTTTTTAATTGTTTTGGATTTTCGGGGGTGGTTCGGGGTGGATTTCCAGGGTTGTGATGGGGATTTGGGGGGGATGTGGGGAGGTCTGGAGGGGATTTGGGGGAATTTTGGGAATTTTTGGGAATTCTGGGAATTTTTGGGGGTTTTTTGGGGTTTTTTTCGGGTTTTTGGGGTTTTTTTTCGGGGATTTTTTGGATTTTTTTGGGATTTTCAGGGGTGGTTTGGAGTGGATTTTTTGGGGTTGTGATGGGATTTGGAGGGAATTTGGGGGGATTGAGGGGGAATTTGGGGGGGTCTGAAGGGGATTTGGGGGAATTTTGGGAATTTTTGGGATTTTTGGGAATTTTTGGGAATTTTTTTGGAATTTTTTGGGAATTTTTGGGATTTTTTTTTTATTTTTTTTGGATTTTTGGGGTGGATTTCCGGGGTCGTGATGGGAATTTGGGGGGGATTTGGGGCCAATTTGGGGGGACTGGAGGGGATTTGGGGGAATTTTGGGAATTTTTGGGAGTTTTGGGGGGGATTTTTTTGGGATTTTTCGGGGATTTTTTTGGATTTTTTTTGGATTTTCGGGGGTGGTTCGGGGTGGTTTGGAGGGGTTGTGATGGGGATTTGGGAGGAATTGGGATGGGGATTTGGGAGGGTCTGGAGGGGATTTGGGGGAATTTTGGGATTTTTTTGGAATTTTTTGGGAATTTTTGGGGAATTTTTGGGGGGTTTTTTGGGGATTTTTTTTGGATTTTCAGGGTGGATTTTTGGGGTTGTGATGGGGATTTGGGGAGGGTTTGGGGGGGAATTTGGGAGGGTCTGGAGGGGATTTGGGGAATTTTGGGGAATTTGGGGATTTTTGGGGAATTTTTGGGGTGGATTTTTGGGATTTTTTGGGGATTTTTTTTTTTTTTTTTTGGATTTTTGGAGTGGATTTTTGGGGTTGTGATGGGGATTTGGGGGGGATTTGGGGAGGTCTGGAGGGGATTTGGGGGAATTTTGGGAATTTTTGGGAATTTTTTGGGAATTTTTTGGATTTGGGGGATTTTTTGGGGATTTTTGGGGGTGCTTCAGGGTGGATTTTTGGGGTTGTGATGGGAATTTAGGGGGGATTTGGGGAGGTCTGGGAGTGTCTGGAGGGGATTTTGGGGAGGGATTTTGGGACTTTTTTTGAGGATTTGGGGAATTTTGGGATTTTTTGGGTATTTTTTTTGATTTTTTGGGATTTTTGGGGATTTTTGGGGTGGATTTTTGGGGTCATAATGGGGATTTGGAGGGGATTGAGGGGGAATTTGGGAGGGTCTGGAGGGGATTTGGGGGAATTTTGGGAAATTTTGGGAATTTTTGGGGAATTTTGGGCGTATTTTTCGGGATTTTTGTTTGGATTTTCGGGGGTGGTTCGGGGTGGTTTGGAGGGGTTGTGATGGGGATTTGGGGAGGATTTGGGGGAATTTTGGGAATTTGGGAATTTTGGGGATTTTTTGGGGGAATTTTGGGGATTTTCGGGGTGGATTTTCGGGGTTGTGATGGGGATTTGGGGGGAATCTGGGAGGGTCTGGAGGGGATTTGGGGGGATTTTGGGAATTTTTGGGAATTTTTGGGGAATTTTTGGGATTTTGGGGATTTTTTGGAATTTTTGGGGGTGGTTCAGGGTGGATTTTCGGGGTTGTGATGGGGATTCAGGGGGGATTTGGGAGGCTCTGCAGGAGATTCTGGGGGAATTCTGGGATTTTTTGGGCCCCTAAAGCCCCAAATTCTCCATTTTTTCCCCAATTTTTCTCCATTTTTCCCTGGAATTCCAGGCTGGATGGAGCTCCTCATCCTCCAAAAATCCCAAAAATTCCAATTTTTCCCCCCAATTTTGAATTTTTTCCTAGAATTTCGCTGGATTTTCACTGGGATTTGGGGATTTTGTCCCTGAATTTTGTGTCTCTCCACCCCAAAATCCCAAAATCTCCAATTTTCTGGGAATTCTGAGAATTCCAGGCTGGAATGAGCTCCTCATCCTCCAAAAATCCCAAAAATTCTGATTTTTTCATCCAATTTTGCTCTTTTTCCCCAAATTTCGCTGGATTTTCTCAGGGATTTCGGGATTTTCTCTGTGTAATTTCTCTTTCCATCCCTCAATCCCCAAAAAACCCCTAAAATTCCCGTTTTTCCTGTTCTCCAGGCTGGAATGAGGCTGCTTATCCTGCTCCAAAAATTCCGATTTTTTCCCCCAATTTTGAGTTTTTTCCCCAAATTTCGCTGGATTTTCACTGGGATTTCTGGGATTTCTCTGTGTGATTTTGCTCTCTCTGTACCCCAAAATCCCATTTTTTTCCCAATTTTTCCCAATTTTCCCCATTTTTCCCCGTTTTTCCAGGCTGGAATGAGCTGCTCATCCTGTCCAAATATTCCGATTTTTCCCCCAAATTTTGCACTTTTTCCCTAAAACTCGACGGATTTTCACTGGGATTTCGGGATTTTCTCTATGTGATTTCTCTCTCTCCATCCCTCAATCCCCAAAAACCCCTAAAATTCCCATTTTTCCCTGGATTCCAGGCTGGAACAAGCTGTTCATCCTGTCCCAAAAATCCCAAAAATTCTGATTTTTTCATCCAATTTTTGCTCTTTTTCCCCAAATTTCACTGGATTTACACTGGGATTTCAACGTTTTCTCTGTGTGATTTTGCTCTCCATCCCAAAATCCCATTTTTTTCCCGATTTTTCCCCATTTTTCCTATTTATTCCCAGGATTTGCAGGCTGGAACGAGCTGCTCATGCTCCAAAAATTCCGATTTCCCCCCAATTTTGAGTTTTTTCCCCAAATTTCGCTGGATTTTCGCTGGGATTTCGGGGATTTTCTCCCTGAATTTTGTATCTCTCTTCCCTCAATCCCAAAAACCCCTAAAATTCCCGTTTTTCCCGTTCTCCCAGGCTGGAACGAGCTGCTCATCCTGTCCAAAAATTCCGCTTTTTCCCCTCAATTTGGAGTTTTTTCCCTAAAACTCGACGGATTTTTGCTGGGATTTCGACATTTCCTCCGTGTGATTTTGCTCTCCATCCCAAAATCCCATTTTTTTCCCAATTTTCCCTCGTTTTCCCCGTTCTGCCAGGCTGGAACGAGCTGCTGATCGCGTCGTTCTCGCACCGCTCCATCGCGGTCAAGGACGGCATCCTGCTGGCCACGGGGCTGCACGTGCACCGCAACAGCGCCCACAGCGCCGGCGTCGGCGCCATCTTCGACCGGTGAGAGCCCCGGCACGCCGGGAATGCCGGGAATGCCGGGAATGCCGCAGAACCCCAAAAAAAAACCCCGCGCGAATCGGAGCCGGCGGGGCTGAGTTACACGTGGGGTGGGGGTGGGGTGGAGGGGGGGGGGGATTTGGGATCCATATGGGATTTGGGAATTCCCTGTTGGGATTGGGGGATTGGCAAATTTTTGGGGATCTCTGGAGTTTGAAATTCCCAAAAAAAATCCCCCAAAAAATCCCCAAAAATCCCCCAAAAATTAAAAAAAAAAATTCCGCTCGGATTCGGCAAAATCGCAAAAAATTCCTCCTAATCCAGCTGAAAATGGTGGGAATTTTGGGAATTCCTGGAATTTGAGAAGTCTGATTGGAATTGGGGAATTCCTGGATTTGTTGGGATCTTCCCAGAGCCCCAGATTCCCAGAATCCCAAAAAAACCCGCGGGAATCAGAGCCGGCGGAGCTGACTTACGGGTGGGGTGGGGGTGGGGTGGAGGGGGGGGGATTTGGGATCCATATGGGATTTGGGAATTCCCCTGTTGGGATTGGGGGATTGCCAAATTTTTTGGGGATCTCTGGAGTTTGAAATTCCCAAAAAAAATCCCCCCAAAAAATCCCCCAAAAATCCCCCAAAAATTCCAAAAAAAATCTGCTTGGATTCGGCAAAATCGCAAAAATTCCTCCTAATCCAGCTGAAAATGGTGGGGATTTCGGGAATTCCTGGAATTTGGGAAGTCTGATTGGAATTGGGGAATTCCTGGATTTCTGGGATCTCTGGAGTTTGAAATTAAAAAAAAATATCCCCAAAAAATCCTAAAAAAATTCCAAAAAAATTTGGCTCAGATTCGGCAAAATCGCAAAAAATTCCTCCTGAATTGGTCGAGAATGGTGGGAATTGTGGAATTCCCAAGTTTTGGGGTTCCTGATAGGATTTGGGGATTCCAAATTTTTGGGATCTCTGGAGTTTGAAATTCCCCCAAAAAATCCCCCCAAAAAATCCCCAAAAATCCCAAAAAATTCCAAAAAAAATCTGCTTGGATTCGGCAAAAATCGCAAAAAATTCCTCCTAATCCAGCTGAAAATGGTGGGAATTTCGGGAATTCCTGGAATTTGGGAAGTCTGATTGGAATTGGGGAATTCCTGGATTTGTTGGGATCTTCCCAGAGCCCAGATTCCCAGAATCCCAAAAAAACCCCGCGGGAATCGGAGCCGGCGGGGCTGAGTTACGGGTGGGGTGGGGTGGGGTGGAGGGAGGGGATTTGGGATTGGGATTTGGGGATTCTGGGATTTTTTGGGGTTTCCTGGATTCCAAAATTCCCAAAAAAATCCCCAAAAAATACTTCAAGAAATCCCAAAAAATCCCAAAAAAATTCCGCTCGGATTTGCCGAAATCGCGAGAAATTCCTCCTGAATCAATCAAGAATTGTGGGAATTTCAAGGAATTCCCAAATTTTGGGGGTTCCTGATTGGATTTGGGGATTCCCAAAGTTTTGGGGCTGAAATTCCCAAAAATCCCCCCAAAAAATCCCCCAAAAATCCCCAAAATAATTCCAAAACATTTTGGCTCAGATTCGGCAAAATCACAAAAAATTCCTCCTAAATTGACCAAACATGGTGGGAATTTTGGGAATTCTTGGAATTTGGGAACTCTCATGGAATTGGGGAATTCCTGGATTTTTGGGATCTCTGGAGTTTGAAATTAAAAAAAAAATTCCCCAAAAAATCCTAAAAAATTCCAAAAAAATTTGGCTCAGATTCGGCAAAATCGCAAAAAATTCCTCCTGAATTGGTCGAGAATGGTGGGAATTGTGGAATTCCAAGTTTTGGGGGTTCCTGATAGGATTTGGGGATTCCCAAATTTTTGGGATCTCTGGAGTTTGAAATTCCCAAAAAAAATCCCCCAAAAAAATCCCCCAAAAATCCCCCAAAAATTCCAAAAAAAATTCCGCTCGGATTCAGCAAAATCGCAAAAAATTCCTCCTAATCCAGCTGAAAATGGTGGGAATTTTGGGAATTCCTGGAATTTGGGAACTCTGATTGGAATTGGGAAATTCCTGGATTTTTTTTGATCTTTTATGAGCCTGAAATTCCCCAAAATCCTTTAAAATTTTCTGGATTTTGGGCAGATTTTGTGCAATTTTGATGAAATTTTTGGGAATTTTTCTGGGAATTTTGGGATCCTGAGTGTGTGGAATGGTGGGAATGTTGGGAATTTTTGGGAATTCCTGGAATTTGGGATCCCAGATTGGATTTCAGGAATTCCTGAATTTTTTGAGATTTCTGGAGCCTGAAATGCCCCAAAATTTATTAAAATTTCCTGGATTTTGATGGAATTTTGTGCAATTTTTATGGAATTTTTGGGAATTTTTCTGGGAATTTTGGGATCCTGAGTGTGTGGAATGTCGGGAATTTTTGAGAATTCCTGGAATTTGGGATCCCTGAATGGAATTGGGAAATTCCTGGATTTTTTTGGGGATCTTTTATGAGCTTGAAATTCCCCAAAATCCTTTGAAATTTCCTAGATTTTGACAGAATTTTGTGCAATTTTGACGAAATTTTTGGGAATTTTTCTGGGGATTTTGGGATGCCGAGCGTGTGGAATGTTGGGCATGTTGGGAATGTTGGGAATTGCTGGCATGGGGGCTGTTTTCCGCAGGGTGCTGACGGAGTTGGTGTCCAAGATGCGCGACATGCGCATGGACAAGACGGAGCTGGGCTGCCTGCGCGCCATCATCCTCTTCAACCCGGTGAATCCCGGGAAAACGGGAATGCTGGGAATGCTGGGAATGCGGGGAATGCGGGGGATGCGGGGAGGGGGGTTGGGGGATTTTTTGGGGATTTTTTTTGGGGGAAAAAATGGGATTTTTGGGGGGAAAAATGGGATTTTTTGAGGATTTTTTAGGGAGTTTTGGGGGGTTTTTAGGGAAAGAATGGGATTTTTTGGGAAAGAATGGGATTTTTTTGGGAAAAAATGGGAATTTTGGGGGGTTTATTGGGGATTTTTGGGATTTGTTGGGGATTTTTTGGGGGTTTTGGGGGAAAAAAGGGATTTTTTTGGAGATTTTTTGGGGGATTTTTGGAGATTTTTTTTGAATTTGGGGGATTTTTTGGGGGAAAAAAATGGGAATTTTTGAGGATTTTTTGGGGGGATTTTTGGGGAATTTTTTAGGGAAAAATGGAATTTTGGGGGGGAATTTTTGGGGATTTTTTTTGGGATTTTTTGGGGTTTTTTGGGGAAAAATGGGATTGTTTGGGGGTTAAAGTGGGATTTTTGGGGGAATTTTTGGGATTTTTGGGGGATTTTTCGGGGAAAAAAATGGGATTTTGGGGGATTTTTTAGGGATTTTTTGGGGAAAAAATGAGATCTTTTGGGGGAAAATGGGAATTTTTGGGGAATTTTTGGGATTTTTTTGGGAATTTTTGGGGGGGAAATGGGATTTTTTGGGGATTTTGGGGGGATTTTTGGGGATTTTTTAGGGGATTTTTTTGGGAACTTTTGGGGATTTTTTTGGGGGGAAGAATGGGATTTTTGGGGGGAAGAATGGGATTTTTTTTTAATTTTTGGGGCAAAAATGGAATTTTTTTGGGTAAAAAAAAATGGGATTTTTTTCGGGAATATTTGGGGATTTTTTTGGGATTTTTGGTTTTTTTTGCTCCTGGTTATTTTTGGGATCCCTGGTGATTTTGGGGTGGATTTTGGGGTTTTTTGGGTTCCCCAGATGCCAAGGGGCTCCAGAACCCTTCAAAAATTGAATTTTGGGGGCATTTTTGGGGTGAATTCTGGGATTTTTTGGGAGAATTTATGGGGAAATTTGGGGGAATTTTTTGGGGAAAATGGGGATTTTGGGGTGAATTTGGGGGGATTTTTTTGGGGGAATTTTTGGGGAAATTTTGGAGATTTTTTTAATTGAATTTTGAGGAGAAAAATGGGAATTTTGGGGGAATTTTTTAGGATTTTTGGGGGATTTTTTGGGGGGAATTTTTTGGGGGTTTTTTGGGGAAAAATGGGATTTTTTTGGGGGGGATTTTTTTGGGATTTTTGGGGAGATTTTGGGGGGAAATTTTTGGAATTTTTTTGGGGAAAAATGGGATTTTTTTGGGATTTTTGGGAATTTTTTTGGGGGAAAATGGGATTTTGGGGGATTTTTTGGGGAATTTTTAGGGAAAAAAATGGGATGTTTGGGGGAAAAATGGAAATTTTGGGGGGGATTTTTTGAGGAATTTTTGGAGATTTTTTTTGGGAATTTTGGGGATTTTTTGGGGTTTTTTGGGATTTTGGGGGGGTTTCTTTTATTTCTGGTTATTTTTGGGATCCCCCTGGTGATTTTGGGGTGGATTTTGGGATTTTTAGATGCCAAGGGGCTCTCGAAAATTGAATTTTTTTGGCATTTTTAGGGTGAAATTGGAGATTTCTATGGGATTTTTTTGGGGTTTTTTTTTACTCCTGGTTATTTTTGGGATCCCTGGTGATTTTGGGGTGGATTTTGGGGTTTTTGGGTTCTCCAGATGCCAAGGGGCTCTCGAACCCGTCGGAGGTGGAGCTGCTGCGGGAGAAGGTTTACGCCTCGCTGGAATCCTACTGCAAACAGAAATACCCCGAGCAGCAGGGCCGGTGGGAACTGGGGGGAAAAATGGGGAAAAAAACGGGGGGAAATGGGGGGAAAATGGGGAAAAAATGGGGGGAAAAATGGGTGAAAATGGAGGAAAAATGGGGGGAAAAATGGGGGAAAAAATGGGGGAAAAATGGGGGAAAAAATTGGAAAAAAAATAGGGAAAAATGGGAAAAATGGGTGGAAAAATAGGAAAAAAATAGGGAAAAATGGGGGAAAAAGGGAAAAAAAAACGGGGAAAAATGGGGGAAAATGGGGGAAAAATGAGCGAAAAAAATGGGGGAAAAAATGGGAAAAAATTAGGAAAAAAATGGGGGAAAATGGGGGGGAAATGGGGAAAAAAAAGGGAGTAAGTAAGTGGGGAAATGGCTGGGAATGTTGGGAATATTTTAAAATGTCAGGAATGTTTTGCCTTTTCCAGGTTTGCCAAGCTGCTGCTGCGCCTGCCGGCGCTGCACTGGGGAAAAAATGGGGGAAAATGGGAAAAAATGGGGGGGAAACATGGGGAAAAAATTAGGAAAAAAATGGGTGCAAAATGGAAAAAAAAATAGGGAAAAATGGGGGAAAATGGGAAAAAAAATGGTGGGAAAATGGGGTAAAAATGAGCGAAAAAATGGGGGAAAAATAGGAAAAAATGGGAAAAAATAGGAAAAAAATTGGAAAAAATGGGCAGAAAAAATGAGAAAAAATGGGAATAAGTAGGGAAATGGCTGGGAATGTTTGGAATCGTTGGGAATGTGGGAATGTTTTTGCCTTTCCCAGGTTTGCCAAGCTGCTGCTGCGCCTGCCGGCGCTGCGCTGGGGAAAAATGGGAAAAAATGGGAAAAAATGGGGGAAGAATGGGTGAAATGGAGGAAAAATGGGGGGAAAAATGGGGGGGAAATAGGAAAAAAATGGGAAAAATGGGGAAAAATGGGCGGAAAAAACGGGAAAAAAATGGGAAAAAATGGGGGAAAAATGGGGAAAAAAATGGGGGAAAATTGGGCGGAAAAAAAAAGGGAAAAAAATGGGAAAAAAATGGGAATAAGTAGGGAAATGGCTGGGAATGTTGGGAATCGTTGGGAATGTGGGAATGTTTTTCCGTTTCCCAGGTTTGCCAAGCTGCTGCTGCGCCTGCCGGCGCTGCGCTCCATCGGCCTCAAGTGCCTGGAGCATCTCTTCTTCTTCAAGCTCATCGGGGACACGCCCATCGACACCTTCCTCATGGAGATGCTCGAGGCTCCCCACCAGCTCTCTGAGCCCCCGAGCCCACAGGCTCACCCCCAAAGCCCCTCGGCCCCCCTTTTTTTTTTGGAATTTTTTCGGATTTTTTCCGCGGTTTTTTCACGTTTTTCCGTCTTCTTCTCCCGTTGCTCCCTATGGGTGCTCGAGGGGGAAAATTTGGGATTTCCACCCTAAAAATGTCAGGAAAAGTTTCCCAAATTTTCCCCCTTTATTCCCAGATTTTTCACAATTTTTCCCATTTTTTCCCAAATTTTTTTTCCATTTTTTCATTACTTTCCCAAGTTTTTTTCACGTTTTTCCGGTCCTTCCTCCTCGTTGCGAACTTAGGGTGCTCTGGGGGGAAAAAATGTGGGATTTCACCATAAAAAATTTCCCTGGTGTGTTTAATATATTTCTCAACCTCGTTGTTGCACTTATTTTCCCCCATTTTTTCCAAATTTTTACTAAATCGGTTCCCAATTTTTCCCTGTTTTCCCCTGTTTTTTTCCATTTTTCAGCCCACTATGTTGCGCCGATTGGGTGCTCTGGAGGGAAATGGGGGTGTTTCCCTGTACATATTACCGGGTGGGTGGACCTAAAGTGTTACTCTACTAATTCAGATATTTTTTCCATTAGTGTGCACAAATTTTGTCCCCCAATTTTTTCACATTTGTGTTTCAAATTGGGTGCTTCCACTGTTTTTGACATTTGTCAGAACCACCCCAGTTTGTGGTAACAGCTAGGGTGCGCTGGGGGGATAAATTTGGGATGTGTCCAATTTTTTTTGTAACCGGGGGGGTGGTCCCTAATTTCCCCCGTTAGGCCCACATCTGGTCTCAATTGGTGACCAAGGTTTTTACACTTATGTGGGGGACTTGGTTGCTTGATGTGTCCATAGTTGTGGCACGTGTGTGTCTATCTGCAAGTGGAAAAATTGGGGGCAATGAGAGGGGGGTTTATTTGGGGGTTGGGAAAAAAAATTTTTTTTGGGATGGTTTTTCGTGGAGGGAAAATTTGGGGCCAAAGGGAGGAAATTTTTGTGGAAATAGGGGGAAATTGGGGGGACCATGGGGGAATTGGGTGACCATAGGGGGGCAATTGTGTGTGGCCACTTGTGGGGAGGCATGGGGTCATAATAACGCATTGGAGCCAGTGGGGGATGATTGGGTTTTTTTTGGGGGGGTTGGGCCCAAGTTTTTTTGGAAACTGGATTTGGGGACACCTTTGGGGCACCAAGGTGTGGCAACTTTGGGGGCCACACCTTTGGGGCCTATTGGGAACTTGGGGGGAGGTGGGGGGTAACATGGGTGGCATACTTGGGACAATAGGGGGGATAAATGGGGCGGATGGGGGTGAACTTGGTGCGGGCAAGGGGTGTGGGAAAATGGGAATCCGCGATTGCGCCATCTGGGGGGAGCATTTTTTGGGGAAGGGGGGGACATCATGGGGGGACAACATATTGGTCAGAGGGTGGGCCTTTAGTCCCAAAAATTGTGTGACACTTTGGCCACCAATTAGGGGGCATGGAGGGGGAAATGAGGCAGCTGGGGTCACAACAATTGGGCCACAGAACCTTGGGGATCGTGGAAGATGTGGTGGTTTTATTGGGGGGGACCACCACCATCATAATTGAAGGGGTGGTTGGGAACATTGGGGAAATAGGGGGGAGACTTGAGGGTGGAAATTTGGGGGAAAACTGGGGGACACTTGGGGGGGAAACAGGGGGGACAATGGGGAGCACATCTGGGGAAATACTTGGGGGGAAAATTTGGGGATATTGGGGACATAGGGGAAAAAAATTGGCAATAAATTCATTGATAATTTTGGTAGTAATTATAGTGGTGGTATACTCCATAGTTGGTGTTCCCTTATGTGTCCCTTTGGTGTACCTCGGTTTTACGGTTTTGTGGCATTGGGGGGTAAATGGGGGCACACCCAATTTTTTCCCCAAATTTTTCCCTTTTTCCCACCATTTTCACATTCGTGTCTTGGGAATTCTAAATTCCTATTTTAGGAGGTAAATCACCCGGAATTCCCGAATTTTCCCACAAATTTCACAACAATTTTCCCCAAATTCCCCCCCCCAAGCACTTTTGACCCCTCCCAATCCCAAATTTTGGGGGGGTCTGGGGGGTCACAATTCCCCAAATTTTTATTGAGCCCCCCCCCCAAGAATTCTAAAAAAAAAATGCCCGGAAAAAATTCCCGATTTTCACCAAATTCCTCCGAATTCCCCCCAAAACGCTTTGATTTTCTTGCGAGTGATTAAAAGTTGCTGCTTCTCAGTCACAGTGTGGTGATGTTTGTGGTGATTTGGGGAAAAAATTTGGGAATTTTGGGGGATTTTGGGAATATTTTGGGAATTTTAGGATTTGGAGGATGGAAAAATTTTGGGAGTTTTTTTGGGGGAGGAAATTTGGGGATTTGGGGAGGGATTTGGGGGATTTTTTGGTGGGATTTTTTGAGGGAGTTGTGAATTTCTGCGGGAGAGTTGGGCATTTTTTTGGTGGGAATTTTGGGATTTTGAGGGGAAAAATTGGGGATTTTCGGGGGGAAAATTTTGGGATTTGGGGATAGGAAATTTGGGGATTGGATTTGGGGGGAATTGGGGAATTTGGGGATTTGTTGGGAGAAATTTTGGAATTTTAGGGGGGAAATTTTGGGGATGTTTGGGGGAGGGGAATTTGGATTTGGGGGGAGGGAATTTTTTTTTTTGGAATTTTAGGGGGGAGATAAATTTGGGATTTGTGGAGGTATTTTGGGATTTTGAGGGGAACAATGGGGATTTGGGGATTTTGGGGAAGGGAATTTTGTGAAATTTTCGGGGAGGGAAATTATTGGGGATTTTTTCGGGAGGGATTTTGGGATTTGGGGAGAGAATTTGGGATTTTGGGGGAAATTGGGAATTTGGGGATTTTTGGGGGGGAAATTTTGGGATTCGGAGATTTGGGGGTGGGAAAATTTGGGAATTTGGGGAGGAATTTTGGAATTTTGAGGGGGAAAATTGGGGATTTGGGGAATTTTGGGGAGGAAATTTTGGGGGGAATTTGGGAATTTTGGGGATTTTTCAGGGGGAATTTGGGAATTTCGAGATTTTGGGAGGGAAATTTGGGAATTTTGGGGGGGAATTTTGGGATTGGGGAGGGGAAATTTGGGATTTGGGGGGCGGATTTGGGAATTTTGGGAGAGAAATTTTGGGGATTTTGGGAGAGAAATTTTGGGATTTGGGGGAATTTCGGGGGGAATTTTGGAATTTTGGGGGGGGAATTTGGGAGGAAATTTGGGGATTTTGGGGAAATTTTGGGAATTTGGGGGGAGAAATTTGGGATTTGGGGGAGGGATTTTGGGGATTTTCCAGGGGAAATTTGGGAATTATTTAGGGGGGATTTTGGAGGAAAATTTTGGGGATTTTGGGGAAATGGGAATTTTGAGGCTTTTGGGGAAATTTGGGGGATTTTTGGGGAGGAATTTTGGGGAATTTGGGGATTTGGGGAGGGGAAATTTGGGAATTTTGGGGGGGGGAATTGGGGATTTGGGGGATTTGGGGGGAATTTCGGGGGGAGATTTTGGGATTTGGGAGGAATTTTGAGATTTGGGGGAATTTGGGGGGGAATTTTCTGATTTTAAGGGGGGACTGTGGGGATTTGGGGGGAAAATTTGGGGATTTTAGGGGGAATTTTGGGATTCAGGGGAGGAATTTTGGGATTCTGCGCTGCCTCCCAAATATTTTGGGAAGACCCCAAAAAATCCCAGCAGAGCCCCCAAAATCCTGGGATTTTCAGGGTGGGACTGGGAATTTTGGGGGAATTTTCCAGGATTTTCTGATTTTTTGGGGGGGAAATTTTCCAGGATTTTCTGATTTTTGCGGGGGAATTTTGGGGGATTTTTCCAAGATTTTCTCATTTTTCCAGGGGGATTTTCCCAGGATTTTCTGATTTTTTTGGGGGGAATTTTCCAGGATTTTCTGATTTTTTGGGGGGGAATTTTCCAGGATTTTCTGAATTTTCCAGGGGGAATTTTCCAGGATTTTCTGATTTTTTGGGGGAGAATTTTCCAGGATTTTCTCATTTTTCCAGGGGGGATTTTCCAGGATTTTATTATTTTTTTTGGTGGGGGATTTTGGGGCATTTTCCCAGGATTTTCTGATTTTTCCGGGGGGGGGGATTTGGGGGGAATTTTGCACGATTTGGGATTTTTTTTTGAGGGGATTTTCCCACAATTTTCTGATTTTTTTTTGGGGGGGGGGGGGGGGAGATTTTGAGGGATTTTCCCACGATTTTCTCATTTTTCCAGGGGGATTTTCCAGGACTTTCTGATATTTCCAAGGGGGATTCTCCAGGATTTTCTGATTTTTGGGGGGGGATTTCCCACGATTTTTTTTTTTCATTTTTCCAGGGGGAATTTCCCACAATTTTCTCATTTTTGGGTGGGAGAATTTCCCAGGATTTTCCGATTTTTCGGGGGGGAATTTGGGGAATTTTTCCACGATTTTCTGATTTTTGGGGCGGCAGAATTTGAGGGATTTTCCCACGATTTTCTCATTTTCCCCGGGTAATTTTCCACGATTTTCTCTTTTTTTTTTTTCGAGGTCGGATTTTTTTTTTTTTTTCTTTCTTTTTTCGGTTTGTTTTATTTTGGGGGGGTTGGGGAGGGTTTGGAATTTTTTCCAGGAAAAGCCGCGGTCGGGGGGGAGGGAGGGGCCGTTCCCAAATTTGTGTTCCCAAATTTCGGGAGCACAGAGGGAGCTCTGTGAGCGCCTGAAGGAGCCTCTGTGCCGGGATTTGGGAGAGAGCCAGGGAACAGGAGAGCGGCGGGCAGGGGAAAAAAACGGGAAAAAATGGGGGGAAAATGGGAAAAAATGGGAAAAAAAATGGGGGGGGAAATGGGAAAAAATGGGGGGAAATATGGGGGAAAATAGGAAAAAATTGGGGGGAAATATGGGGGGAAAATGGGGGAAATATGGGGAAAAAATGGGGAAAAATGGGGGGAAAATCGGGAAAAATTTGGGGAGAATGGGGGGAAATAAGGGAAAAAAATGAGGAAAAAACGAGGGGGGAATGGGGGGAAATAAGGGAAAAAAATGAGGAAAAACGAGGGGGGAATGGGGGGAAAAATGGGGGAAAATGGGGAAATAATGGGGAAAATATGAAGGGGGAAAATGGGGGGGGAATGGGGAGGAAATTGGGGGAAAATTGGGAAAATATGCGGGGGAATGGGGGGAAAAATGGGGAAATAATGAGGGGGAAATGGGGGAAAAATGTGGGAAAAAAAGGGGAAAACTTGGGGGGAAACTGCGGGAAAAATTGGGGGCAAATGGGGAAATGATGGGGAAAAAATGGGGAAAAACGGGGGGGAATGGGGGGAAAAATGGGGGATAAAGGGAGAAAAATAAGGAAAACTTAGGGGAAAAAATGAGGAAAAACTGGGGAAAATTGGGGAAAAAATGGGGGAAATTTGGGGGGGGAAATGGGAAAAAATGGGGGGAAAAAAGGGGGAAATTGGGGGGAAATGGGGAAAAAAGGGAAAAATGAAGGAAAAATGGGAAAAAGGAAAAATGGGAAAATGGGGAGGGGGAAGGGAAAAAAGGAGAAAAAAAGAGGGGGAAATGGGAAAAATGGGAAAAATGGGGGGAAAAGGTGAAAATTGGGAGAAATGGGAAGAATTTGGAGATTTGGAAGGATTGGGGGAATTTGGGTGAATTTTTGGAATTTGGGGATTTGGGGGAATTCTGGGGATTTGGGGATTTTTTGGGATTTTGGGGGGGGATTTGGCCACGCCCAGTTTGGTGCGGGGGCCTCTCCCAGTTTGTCCCAGTAACGCTCCCAGTCCATCCCAGTCCATCCCAGTTTATCCCAGTCCATCTTTATCCCAGTTTATCCCAGTCCATCCCAGTCCATCCAGTTCATCCTCCATCCAGTTTATCCCAGTTATCCCAGTCCATCCCAGTTATAGTCCCCAGTTTATCCCAGTCTATCCCAGTCCATCCCAGTTCATCCCAGTTCATCCCAGTCCATCCCAGTCCATCCCAGTTTATCCCAGTCCATCCCAGTTTTATCCCAGTTTATCCCAGTCCATCCCAGTTTATCCCAGTTTATCCCAGTCTATCCCAGTTCATCCCAGTTTATCCCAGTTTATCCCAGTCCCATCCATCAGTTTATCCCAGTTTATCCCAGTCCATCCCAGTTTATCCCAGTTTATCCCAGTTTATCCCAGTCCATCCCAGTCCATCCCAGTTTATCCCAGTTTATCCCAGTCCATCCCAGTTTATCCCAGTTTATCCCAGTCCATCCCAGTCCATCCCAGTTTATCCCAGTCCATCCCAGTTTATCCCAGTCTATCCCAGTCCATCCCAGTTTATCCCAGTCCATCCCAGTCCATCCCAGTTTATCCCAGTCTATCCCAGTCCATCCCAGTTTATCCCAGTTTATCCCAGTCCATCCCAGTTTATCCCAGTTTATCCCAGTCCATCCCAGTTTATCCCAGTCCATCCCAGTCCATCCCAGTCTATCCCAGTCCATCCCAGTTTATCCCAGTCCATCCCAGTCCATCCCAGTTTATCCCAGTTTATCCAGTCCATCCAGTCCATCCCGGGTGGGCGTGGTCGGTGGGCGTGGCCCGGCTGGGGGAGGGTCCCGCCCCTCCCCCCTGCCCGCACTCGCGCCGCTCTCGCCCCCGCTGCCGCCACGACCCGCGCCTGTCGCGACAGCGGCGGCGGCTCTCTCACGATAGCGGGGGAGGCTCTGTCGCGATAGAGGGGGGGGGGCTCGGTCGCGGCTCTGTCGCGACACCGCGGGGCCTCCGTCGCGGTTCTGTCGCGGTTCTGTCGCGGCTCTGTCGCGATATCGCGGACACCGGCCCGGCATGGCCCCGCTCCTGCTGCTGCTGCTGGCAGCGCTGGGAATCGCGACAGCGACAGAGACAGGTGGGAACTGGGATGGACTGGGGGGGACTGGGATAAACTGGGATGGACTGGGATAGACTGGGATAAACCGGGAGAGGGGGAGAAGTGTGGGAATGGGAGAACTGGGGGAACTGGGAGCAACTGGGGGGACTGGGAGAGACTGGGAATGAACTGGGAGTTACTGGGAGTTACTGGGAGTTACTAGGAGTTACTGGGAGCACTGGGAGTTACTGGGAGTTACTGGGAGTTACTGGGAGTTACTGGGAGCACTGGGAGTTACTGGGAGTTACTGGGAGTTACTGGGAGCACTGGGATTACTGGGAGTTACTGGGAGTTACTGGGAGCTACTGGGAGTTACTGGGAGTTACTGGGAGTACTGGGAGTACTGGAGTTACTGGGAGCACTGGGAGTTACTGGGAGTACTGGGAGTTACTGGGAGTACTGGGAGTACGGGACATGGGAGTTTACTGGGAGCACTGGGAGTTACTGGGAGTTACTGGGAGTTACTGGGAGCACTATGGGAGTTACTGGGAGTTAGGGAGTTACTGGGGACGGATTACTGGGAGTTACTGGGAGTTTAGCTGGGAGTTACTGGAGTACTGGGAGTTACTGGGAGTTTACTGGGAGCACTGGGAGTACTGGGAGTTACTGGGAGTACTGGGAGTTACTGGGAGTTACACTGGGGAGTTACTGGGAGTTACTGGAGACTGGTTACTGGGAGTTACTGGGAGCACTGGGAGTTACTGGGAGTACTGGGAGTTACTGGGAGTTACTGGGAGTTACTGGGAGTTCTGGGAGTTCACTGGGAGTTATGGAGACTGGGGTTACTGGGAGTTACTGTCGGGAGCACTGGGAGTTACTGGGAGTTACTGGGAGTACTGGGAGTATACTGGGAGCACTGGGAGTTACTGGGAGTCTACTGGGAGTTACTGGGAGTACTGGGAGTTACTGGGAGTTACTGGGAGTTACTGGGAGTTCCTGGGAGTTACTGGGAGTTACTGGGAGCACTGGGTTAGGAGTACTGGGAGTTACTGGGAGCACTGGGAGTTACTGGGAGTTACTGGAGCACTGGAGTTACTGGGGATGTTACTGGGAGCACTGGGAGTTACTGGGAGCTGGTTACTGGGAGTTACGAGGAGCACTGGGAGTTACTGGGAGTTACTGGGAGTTACTGGGACACTGAGTTACTGGGAGTTACTGGGAGCACTGGGAGTTACTGGGAGTTATGGAGACTGGGTGACTGGGAGTTACTGGAGACTGGGAGTTATGGGAGCACTGGGAGTTACTGGGAGTTACTGGGATTACTGGGAGTTACTGGGAGCACTGGGAGTTACTGGGAGTTACTGGGAGTTACTGGGAGCACTGGGAGTTACTGACTGGGAGTTACTGGGAGCACTGGAGTTACTGGAGTTACTGGGAGCACTGGGAGTTACTGGGAGTTACTGGGAGTTACTGGAGCACTGGGAGTTACTGGGAGTTACTGGAGATACTGGGAGTTGGAGCTGGAGTTACTGGGAGCACTGGGAGTTACTGGGAGTTACTGGGAGTTACTGGGAGTTACTGGAGCACTGGGAGCACTGGGAGTTACTGGGAGTTACTGGGAGCACTGGGAGTTACTGGAGTACTGGGAGTACTGGGAGTTACTGGAGTACTGGGAGTTACTGGGAGCACTGGAGTTACTGGAGTTACTGGGAGTTCTGGGAGTTACTGGGAGTTACTGGGAGCACTGGGAGTTACTGGGAGTTACTGGGAGCACTGGAGTTACTGGGAGTTACTGGAGCACTGGATTCTGGGAGCACTGGAGTTACTGGGAGTTACTGGGAGTTACTGGGAGCATGGGAGTTACTGGGAGTTACTGGGAGTTACTGGGAGCACTGGGAGTTACTGGGAGCACTGGGAGTTACTGGAGAGATACTGGGAGTTACTGGGAGTTACTGGGAGACTGGGACTAGTTACTGGGAGTTCCTGGGAGTTACTGGAGTATGGAGCACTGGAGTTACTGGGAGCACTGGGAGTTACTGGGAGTTACTGGACGGCAGGGTTACTGGGAGTTACTGGAGCACTGGGAGTTACTGGGAGTTACTGGGAGTTACTGGGAGTTACTGGAGTTACTGGGCACTGGAGTTACTGGGAGCACTGGATTACTGGGATACTGGAGTTACTGGAGCACTGGGAGTTACTGGGAGTTACTGGGAGTTACTGGGGAGCACTGGGAGTTACTGGGAGTTACTGGGAGTTACTGGGAGCACTGGGAGTTACTGGGAGTTACTGGGAGCACTGGGAGTTACTGGAGTTACTGGAGACTGGGAGTTACTGGGAGCACTGGGAGTTCTGGGAGTTACTGGGAGTTACTGGAGCACTGGGAGTTACTGGGAGTTACTGGAGTTACTGGAAGGGTTACTGGGAGTTACTGGGACATGGATTTACTGGAGTTACTGGGAGCATGGATTACTGGGAGGTTACTGGAGTTACTGGGAGTTACTGGGAGCATGGAGTTACTGGAGCACTGGGAGTTACTGGGAGTTACTGGGAGCACTGGAGTTACTGGGAGTTACTGGAGTTACTGGAGCACTGGGAGTTACTGGAGTACTGGCACTGGGAGTACTGGGTACTGGGAGTTCCTGGGAGTTACTGGGAGTTACTGGAGTTACTGGAGCACTGGGAGTTACTGGGAGTTACTGGGAGCACTGGGAGTTATGGGAGTTACTGGGAGTTCTGGGAGTTACTGGGAGCACTGGGAGTTACTGGGAGCACTGGGAGTTACTGGGGTACTGGGAGCACTGGAGTTACTGGAGCACTGGGAGTTACTGGGGACTGGACACTGGAGACTGGGAGTTACTGGGAGACTGGGAGTTACTGGGACTGGAGTTACTGGGAGCATGGGATTACTGGAGCACTGGAGTTACTGGGAGTTACTGGAGTTACTGGGAGACTGGGAGTACTGGAGTTCGGAGCACTGGGAGTTACTGGGAGTTACTGGGAGTCCTGGAGTTACTGGGAGCACTGGGAGTTACTGGGAGCATGGAGTTACTGGAGTTACTGGGAGCACTGGGAGTTACTGGGGTTACTGGGAGTTACTGGGAGCACTGGGAGCACTGGAGTTACTGGGAGCACTGGGAGTTACTGGGAGTTACTGGGAGTTACTGGAGTTACTGGAGCACTGGGAGTTACTGGGAGCACTGGGAGACTGGGAGTTACTGGAGTTACTGGGGCACTGGGAGTTACTGGAGTTACTGGGAGCATGGGAGTTACTGGAGTACTGGAGTTACTGGGAGCACTGGGAGTTACTGGAGTTACTGGGAGTTACTGGAGCACTGGGAGTTACTGGGAGTTACTGGGAGTTACTGGGAGTTACTGGGAGCACTGGGAGCACTGGGAGTTACTGGGAGCACTGGGAGTTACTGGGAGCACTGGGAGTTACTGGGAGTTACTGGGAGTTACTGGGAGTTACTGGGAGCACTGGGAGCACTGGGAGTTACTGGGAGTTACTGGGAGTTACTGGGAGTTACTGGGAGCACTGGGAGTTACTGGGAGTTACTGGGAGCACTGGGAGTTACTGGGAGTTACTGGGGCACTGGGAGTTACTGGGAGCACTGGGAGTTACTGGGAGTTACTGGGAGTTACTGGGAGTTACTGGGAGTTACTGGGAGCACTGGGAGTTACTGGAAGTTACTGGGAGCACTGGGAATTACTGGGACAAACTGGGATAAACTGCGACAAACTGGGATAAACTGGTCTGTACTGGTCTGTCCTGGTCTGTACTGGGAAATGCTTCTAATCTGAACTGGTTTTAACTGGGAGTTACTGGGAAAAACCTCAGAGCTGGAACTGGGACATACTGGGATATACTGGGATAAACGGGTCCGTACTGGTCCCTCCTGCTCTATACTGGTTTATACTGGTCCATACTGGTCCATACTGGTCTGTACTGGTCTGTACTGGTCTGTACTGGTCCATACTGGTCGATACTGGTCCATACTGGTCCATACTGGTCTGTACTGGTCTGTACTGGTCTGTACTGGTCCATACTGGTTTATACTGGTCTGTACTGGGAGGCTGCAGTCAGACCCGGAATTGCCCAGGGCCCAACTGGACCCCCTGGCACGGCTGGAACTGGATGGACTGGGATAAACTGGGATGGACTGGGATAAACTGGGATGGACTGGGATGGACTGGGATGGACTGGGATGGACTGGGATAAACTGGGATGGACTGGGATAAACTGGGATAAACTGGGATGGACTGGGATAAACTGGGATGGACTGGATGGACTGAGATAAACTGGGATGGACTGGGATAAACTGGGATGGACTGGGATAAACTGGGATGGACTGGGATGGACTGGGATAAACTGGGATGGACTGGGATAAACTGGGATAAACTGGGATGGACTGGGATAAACTGGGATGGACTGGGATGGACTGGGATGGACTGGGATGGACTGGGATGGACTGGGATAAACTGGGATAAACTGGGATGGACTGGGATAAACTGGGATAAACTGGGATGGACTGGGATAAACTGGGATGGACTGGGATAAACTGGGATAAACTGGGATGGACTGGGATGGACTGGGATAAACTGGGATAAACTGGGATGGACTGGGATGGACTGGGATAAACTGGGATGGACTGGGATAAACTGGATAAACTGGGATGGACTGGGATGGACTGGGATGGACTGGGATAAACTGGGATGGACTGGGATAAACTGGGATGGACTGGATGGACTGGATGGACTGGGATGGACTGGGATAAACTGGGAAATTTTGGGGGAATTTTCTGGATTTTGGGGGGTTTTAATTAATTTCAGGGTTTTTAATTAATTTTGGGTTTTTATTATTAATTTGGGGTTTTTAAATTACTTTTGGGAATTTGGGATTTTTTATTATTTTGGGATTTTTTAGGGTTTTAATTAATTTGGGGGTTTTATTATTTGTGGGTTTTTTTATTTAATTTTTGATTTTGGGGGGGGTTTATTAATTTTGGGACATTTGGGGGTTTTTATTAATTAGGGGATTTTTATTAATTTGGGGGTTTTGATTAAGTTTTCGGATTTTTTATTAATTTTGGGGGTTTGTTTTCTTTTTTATTTTGGGGTTTTTTATTAACTTGTTTTTTTTAATTAATCTTGGGATTTTGGGGGTTTTTATTAATTTGGGATTTTTTAATTAATTTGGGGATATTGGGGGTTTTTATTATTTTGGGATTTTTTTATTATTTTTGGTTTTTTATTATTTTGGGTTTCCTAAAGGGATTTTTGGGGGGATTTGGGATTTTTTTTATTATTATTATTTTGGGGGTTTTTCTTATTTTTGGGACAATAAATCGATTTTTTGGGGACAATAAATCGATTTTTTGGGGGAAATAAATCGATTTTTTCGGGGGATTCCTACGGAATTTTGGGAATTTTTTGGGTTCCTCATCCCAAAAAAAAATTTCCCCGGAGGTCCCGGCGGTCCTGGCGGACCCGGAGGGGGGGAGGGGAATTTGGGAATTTTGGGAATTCCGGGAAAAAGCGCGAGGAGAAAAAGGCGCCTCTGTGGCCGCCCCGCCCCCAGCCCGCGCCGGCAGCGGAAAATTGGGAAAATTCCGGGGATTTTTGGGGCTTTGGGGGAATTTTTGGGGTTTTATGCGGGGGGGGGGGATTTTGGGGATTTTTTGGGGATTTTTTTGGATTTTGGGGGGGATTTTTTTGGGATTGTTTTGGGGTTTTTTTTGGGATTTTTTTTTTTATTTTTGGGGGGATTTTTTTGGAGTTTTTGGGGAATTTTTTGAGGGGATTTTTTTTTTGTTTGTTTTTTCGGGGTTTTTTGGGGGATTTTTTGGGATTTTTGGGTGGATTTTTTTTTTTTTTTGTTGTTCTTTTCGGGGTTTTTGGGGGGATTTTTGGGGGTTTTGGGGGTTTTTTTTATTTTTTTTTTTATTTTTGGGGGATTTTTTGGGGATTTTTTTTTATATTTTTGGGGTTATTAGGGGATTTTTGGGGGGATTTTGGGGGATTTTTTTGGGGGGGTTGGGATTTTTTGGGGATTTTTTGTGGGGATTCTTTTGGATTTTTGGGGGGAGGGATTTTTGGGGGATTTGGGGGGATTTGGGGGGGGATTTTTTGGAGGGTTTTAGGTAATTTTTTTTGGGGGGGGTTGGGGATTTTTGGGGGGATTTCTTGGGGGTTTTTTTCGGGGGTTTAGGGATATTTTTTTGGATTTTTGGGGGGTTTTTAGGGGATTTTGGGGGATTTTGGGCGGGATTTTTGGGGGATTTCTTGGGGTTTTTTTCTTTCTTTTTTTTTATTATTTTTGGGGGATTTTGGGGGGGATTTTCTGGGGTTTTTTCTTTTTTTTTTTTTTTATTTTTGGGGGGATTTTTGAGAATATTTTGGGACATTTTTTAGGGGTTTTTGGGGATTTTTGGGAATTTTTAGGGGTGGATTTTGTGCAAAAATATTGGGGATTTTGTGGGGGATTTTGGGGGGATTTTTCTGGGTTTTGGGGATGATTTGGGGGCGGATTTTGGGGGGATTCGTTGGGATTTTGGGGGATTTTTAGGGGGAATTTTTCGGGGGGTGGTTTTTTTTGGGGATTTTTCTCCGGGATTTGGGATCTTGGAGCTCCCACGGGGGATCCCCAGGAGTCCCAGGGGCTCCCAGGGGCTCCCAGTTTATCCCAGTCCTTCCCAGTTCATCCCAGTTTCCCCCAATCCCCATTCTCCCATAAATTTCACCCCCAAAAATCGGATTTTTCCCCATTTTGGGGTGCATTTTCCCCATTCCTTTTCCGATTTTCTCCCCGTTTTTTCGCTCCCAGTTTGTCCCAGTTCATCCCAGTCCCTCCCAGTCCCTCCCAGTCCCTCCCAGTATCCCCAATCCCCATTCTCCCATTAATTTCACCCGAAAAATCCCATTTTTCTCGGGTTTTTTTTTAGATTTTTCCCATTCCTTTGCCGATTTTTCTCCCATTTTTTCGCTCCCAGTCCCTCCCAGTCCATCCCAGTCCCTCCCAGTTCATCCCAGTCCCTCCAGTCCCTCCCAGTTCATCCCAGTCCCTCCCAGTCCATCCCAGTCCATCCCAGTATCCCCCAATCCCCATTCTCCCATCAATTTCACCCCCAAAAAATCGGATATTTCCCCATTTTGGGGTGGATTTTCCCCGTTCCTTTGCCGATTTTCTCCCCGTTTTTTCGCTCCCAGTTTGTCCCAGTCCCTCCCAGTTCATCCCAGTCCATCCCAGCTCCTCCCAGTCCATCCCAGTATCCCCCAATCCCATTCTCCCATCAATTTCACCCCCAAAAAATCGGATTTTTCCCCATTTTGGGGTGCATTTTCCCCGTTCCTTTGCCGATTTTCTCCCCGTTTTTTCGCTCCCAGTTTGTCCCAGTCCCTCCCAGTTCATCCCAGTCCATCCCAGTTCATCCCAGTCCCTCCAGTTTGTCCCAGTCCCTCCCAGTTCATCCCAGTCCATCCCAGTCCATCCCAGTATCCCCAATCCCCATTCTCCATTAATTTCACCCGAAAAATCCCATTTTTCTCGGTTTATTTTAGATTTTTCCCATTCCTTTGCCGATTTTTCTCCCCATTTTTTCGCTCCCCAGTCCCTCCCAGTTTGTCCCAGTCCTCCCAGTTCATCCCAGTCCATCCCAGTTCATCCCAGTCCCTCCCAGTATCCCCCAATCCCCATTCTCCCATCAATTTCACCCCCAAAAAATCGGATTTTTCCCATTTGGGTGGATTTTCCCCGTTCCTTTGCCGATTTTCTCCCCGTTTTTTCGCTCCAGTCCCTCCAGTGTCACGCAGTCTCTCCCGCAGGCTCGGGCCAGGATCTGCTGTCGCTGTTGGCGCTCCCGGCGCTCCCGCCCGGGGTCCGGGCCGTTCCCGGCCTCTGTCCGGCTCCGTCGCGTTCCGGCTGAGCCGCGGCGTCCGACGGAGCGTGCCGGGACACCGGCTGCTGCACGGTGAGCGGGGCGGGAGCGGCCCCGAAACGGCCCCAAATCAGCACGAAAAGAGCGGAAAAACAGCCCCAAAACAGCCCAGAAACAGCCCAGAAAATAGCCCCAAAAAGAGTGGAAAAAACAGCCCAAAAAACAGCCCAGAAACAGCCCGAAAAGAACCAAAACTATCCCGAAAAGAGCCCAGAAACAGCCCAGAAACAGCCTGAAAAGAGTGGAGAAAAAACCCAAAAAACAGCCCAGAAACGGCCCGAAAATAGCCCAAAACTATCCCGAAAAGAGCCCAGAAACAGCCCGAAAAGAGTGGAAAAACAGCCCAAAAAACAGCCCAGAAATGGCCTGAAAAGAGCCAAAAAAATAGCCTGAAAACAGCCCAGAAACAGCTCAGAAACGGCCTGTAAAGAGCCTGAAAATAGCCCGAAAACGTCCCCAAAACCAGCCCAGAAACAGCCCAGAAACAGCCCGAAAATAGCCCAAAACCAGCCCCAAAACAGCCCAGAAACAGCCCGAAAAGAGTGGAAAAACAGCCCAAAAAACAGCCCAGAAATGGCCTGAAAAAAGCCCAAAAATGGCCAGAAACAACCCGAAAATAGCCCAAAAATAGCCTGAAAACAACCCAGAAACAGCTCAGAAACGGCCATAAAGAGCCCAAAACGGCCCCAAAACCAGCCCAGAAACAGCCCGAAAACTGCCCGAAAATAGCCCAAAACCAGCCCAGAAAGAGCCCGTAACAGCCAAAATCAGCATGAAAAGAGTGGAAAAACAGCCCAAAAAACAGCCCAGAAACAGCCCTGAAACGGCCTGAAAACTGCCCAAAAATAGCCCAAAACAGCCCAAAAATAGCCCAAAACCAGCACGAAAAGAGTGGAAAAACAGCCCAAAAACCAGCACAGAAACAACCAGAATCAGCACGAAAAGAGCCCAAAAATAGCCCAAAAAGAGTGGAAAACAGCTCAAAAAAAAACAGCCCAGAAACAGCCCGAAAAATAGCCCAGAAACAGCCCAGAAATGGCCCAAAAATAGCAGAAAAACAGCACAAAACCAGCCCACAAAACCGGCCCAGAAACACCCCAAAAACAACCCGAAAACACCACAAAAACTGCACAAAAACCTTCCAAAACCAGCCCAGAAATACAAAAAAAAACCCATGCAGAAAACAGCTCAAAAACCGCCCGAAAAGAGCCACAAGCAGCCTGAAAACTGCACAAGGAACAGCCCAGAAATGGCCCGAAAAAGAGCCCAGAAACAGCCCAGAAACAGTCCAAAAACCAGCCAAAAATAGCAGAAAAACAGCCCGAAAACAGCCCAGAAACATCCCAGAAAGACACCAAAAACACCCAGAAACAGCCCAAAACCTGCACCAAAAACAGCCCAAAAATGGCCCAAAACCCTCCCAGAAACAGCGTGGAAACAGCCCAAAAAAATAGCCTGAAAAGAGCCAAAAACAGCTCGAAAACTGCACAAAAAACAGCTCCAAAACAGCCCAGAAACAGCCCAAAAAAAGCGCCCAAAAACAGCCCAGAAATACCCTGAAAAACACCTAGAAACAGCCCAAAAATGGCCCCAGAAACTGCCTGAAAAGAGCCCCAAAACAGCCCAAACCAGCCCAAAAACGGCCCCAAAAACAGCCCAAAAACAGCCCAGAAATACAAAAAAACACCCAGAAAACAGCCAAAAACTGCCTGAAAAAGCCACAAACAGCCTGAAAACTGCACAAAAACCACCCCAAAATCAGCCCCAAAACAGCCCTAAAAACAGCCCTAAAAACACCCAGAAACAGCCCAAAAAACAGCCTGAAAACACCCAGAAATACCCCAAAAACACCAAAAAAAAAGCCACAAACAGCCCAAAAACAGCCCTAAAACACCCAGAAACAGCCCAAAAAACACCCTAAAAACACCAAAACAGCCAAAAACAGCCCACAAAACAGCCTGAAAACACCCCAAAATACCCCAAAAACTGCACAGAAACAGCCCGAAAACAGCCCGAAAAAACCACAAAACCTGAAAACGCACAAGAAACAGCCAAAAACAGCCCTAAAAAACAGCCCTAAAAACACCCAGAAATAGCCCAAAAAACAGCCTGAAAACACCCCAGAAATACCCCAAAAACCACCCGAAAACCGCCCAAAAAAAGCCACAAACAGCCTGAAAACTGCACAAAAACCACCCCAAAATCAGCCCAAAAAACAGCCCCCAAACCAGCCCAGAAATACCCGAAAAGAGCCCAAAAACTGCACCAAAAACAGCCCAAAAAAACCCCAAAACCAGCCCAAAAAAAGCCCAAAAAACCACCGAAAAGAACCCAAAAAAAGCCCCAAAAAAACCCCAAAAAGAGCCCCCCCAAAAAAAACCAAAAAAGACCAATAAAACCCCAAAAAGAGCCCAAAAAGAATCCCAAAAAAAGCCCCAAAAGAGCCCCAAAAACCCCCGGAACAGGGTCGCAGGTCGGTTCCCGGCTGAGTTCTTGGTGTCTGCTGATCCCCAATCCCCATCCCAATCCCATCCCAATCCCATTCCCGTTTTTCCCCTCAGGTCGGTTCCCGGCTGAGTTCTGGTGTCTGCCCTGCTCCGCATCGATCCTGATCCCAAACCCCAAATCCCAATCCCAACCCCAATCCCAATCCCATCCCAATCCCATCCCAATCCCATTCCCGATTTTTCCCCTCAGGTTGGTTCCCCACTGAGTTCTCAGTGTCCGCCGTGCTCCACTTTGATCCCGATCCCAATCCCAATCCCATTCCCATTTTTCCCCTCAGGTCGGTTCCCCGCTGAGTTCTCGGTGTCTGCCCTGCCCGCATCGATCCCAATCCTGATCCCAACTCCCAATTCCCAATCCAATCCCATCCCAATCCCAATCCCAATCCATCCCAATCCCATCCCAATCCCATTCCCGTTTTTCCCCTCAGGTCGGTTCCCTGCTGAGTTCTCAGTGTCCGCCCTGCTCCGCGTCCATCCCGATCCCGATCCCGATCCCGATCCCGATCCCAAACCCAAATCCCCCAATCCCAATCCCAATTCCTAATCCCAATCCCCTCCCAATCCCATTCCCGTTTTTCCCCTCAGGTCGGTTCCCTGCTGAATTCTTGGTGTCCACCCTGCTCCGCATCCATCCCAATCCTGATCCCAACTCCCAATTCCCAATCCCCCAATCCCAATCCAATCCCATCCCAATCCCATTCCTGTTTTTCCCATCAGGTCGGTTCCCTGCTGAGTTCTCAGTGTCCGCCCTGCTCCACGTCCATCCCGATCCCATCCCAATCCCAATCCCAATCCCATTCCCGTTTTTCCCCTCAGGTCGGTTCCGGCTGAGTTCTCGGTGTCCGCCCTGCTCCGTGTCCATCCCGATCCTGATCCCGATCCAAACCCAAATCCCCCAATCCCAATTCCCAATCCTAATCCCAATCCCAATTCCCAATCCCAATCCCATCCCAATCCCATTCCCGTTTTTCCCCTCAGGTCGGTTCCCTGCTGAATTCTTGGTGTCCACCCTGCTCCGCATCCATCCCAATCCTGATCCCAACTCCCAATTCCCAATCCCCCAAACCCAATCCAATCCCATCCCAATCCCATCCCAATCCCATTCCTGTTTTTCCCATCAGGTCGGTTCCCTGCTGAGTTCTCGGTGTCCGCCCTGCTCCACGTCCATCCCCAATCCCAATCCCAATCCCAATCCCATATCCCGTTTTTCCCCTCAGGTCGGTTCCCGCTGAGTTCTCGGTGTCCGCCCTGCTCCCAGCGTCCATCCAATCCCATCCCAATCCCATCCATCCCATTCCCGTTTTTCCCCTCAGGTCGGTTCCCGGCTGAGTTCTCGGTGTCCGCCCTGCTCCGCGTCCATCCCGCTCCCAATCCCGCTCCCGCTCCCGCTGTTCCTGTGCTCTGGCTCCTGGACGGGGCCGGGCGCCGGCGCCTGGGGCTGGGGCTGGGCCCGGATCCCGAGGACCCGGAACGATTCCCGGGAGCAGAGCTGGCGGATGGGCGGTGAGTGACGGGATCCCCATCCCAAACCCCAAATCCCAATCCCAAATCCCTTGGGAGCACAGTGGGATCAGCACGGGATCCCAAATCTGGAATCCCAAATCCCAAATCCTGAATCCCAAATCCCTTGGGAGATAGGGGATGGCACAGGATCCCGATATCCACCAAATCCCAAATATCCAGAATCCCGAATCCCTTGCGAATCCCTCTGGGATCATCCTGGGATCCCCAATCCCAAATCCCACAGGGAGCCCAGCGGGATCAGCAGAGGATCCCGAATCCCTTGGGGATCCAATTGGGATCATCCTGGGATCCCAAATCCCTCGGGGAGCCCAGCGGGATCAGCACAGGATCCCCACCTCCCATTGGCCAACCCCCCAATGACCCCAAATCTCATTGGCTGACCCAACCAACAACCCCAAATCCCATTGGCTGACCCCCCCAACGTCCCCAACTCCATTGGCCAACCCAACCAACGACCCCAAACCCCATTGGCCAACCCTCCAACGCCCCCCACTCCCATTGGCCGACCCCCCTGATGACCCCAACTCCCATTGGCGACCCCCCGATACCCCAAATCCCATTGGCCAACCCAACCAATGACCCCAACTCCCATTAGCCAAGCCCCAGTGTGCCCCAATCCCATTGGCTGACCCTGCGGTGACCCGCACTCCCATTGGCTGACCCCCTGATGACCCCTGTTCCCATTGGCCGACCCCGGGTGACCCCTGTTCCCATTGGCTGATCCCGCGGTGACCCCAACTCCCATTGGCTGACCCCCCCAATGACCCCAACTCCCATTGGCCAACCCTCCAACGCCCTGCACTCCCATTGGCCGACCCTGCGATGCCCCCCGCTCCCATTGGCCGAGCCCGCGGTGACCCGTGTTCCCATTGGCCGAGCCCGCGGTGACCCGTGTTCCCATTGGCCGAGCCCGCGGTGACGCGTGTTCCCATTGGCCGAGCCCGCGGTGACCCGTGTTCCCATTGGCCGAGCCGGCGTGACCCTGTCCCATTGGCCGAGCCCGCGGTGACCCGTGTTCCCATTGGCCGAGCCCGCGGTGACCCGGTTCCCATTGGCCGAGCCCGCGGTGACGCGTGTTCCCATTGGCCGCGGCAGGTGGCACCGGCTCTGGTGGGCGGTGTCTCTGCCGCGCCGCTCCGTCTCCTTCGCCGTCGATTGCCGGCGCCGCCGCACCTGGCCCCTCCCACCCGGCGCTGGCCACGCCCTCCGCCCGCCAGGCTCCGCCCTCCTGCGCTTCCAGGTGCGTGCTGGGAATTCCACACGGGAATTGCCCAAATTCCGGCCGGAAATCCCAAAATTCCAGCCAGGAATCCAGAAATTCCAGCCAGGAATCTCAAAATTCCAGCCGGGAATCTCAAAATTCCAGCCAGAAAATCACAGAATTCCAGCCAGGAATCCCAAAATTCCACATGGGAGTTGCCCAAATTCTGGCCAGGAATTCCCCAAATTCCACCGGAAATTCCCCAAATTCCACATGGAAATCTCCAAACTCCAGCCGGGAATTGTCCAAATTCCAGCTGGGAATCCCGAAATTCCAGCCAGGAAATCTCGAAATTCCACACGGGAATTCCACAAATTCCAGCCAGGAATTCCCGAAATTCCAGCCGGGAATCCCAAAATTCCACACGGGAATTCCCAAAATTCCACACAGGAATTCCCCAAAAACACCGTGAAATTCCAACAGGAATTCCCGAAATTCTGCCTGGAAATCCCAAAATTCCGTCCGGAATTCCCAAAATTCTTCAGGGTTTTGGAAATCATGGAATCGCCCTGAAATTGCCCCAAAATTCAGGCCAGAATTCCCAAAATTCCTCCCAAATTCCAGCCAGGAATTCCCAAAATTCCCCCCCAAACCCCTCCAGACCCCCCCCCCTCAAAATTTGGGGTGACCCCTCCCAAATCCCCCCCAAAATCCCTCCCCAAATTTGGGGCGACCCCCCCAAAATTTGGGGGTGAACCCCCCAAAGCCCCCCCAAAATCCCACCCAGGACCCCCCCAAAAAATTTGGGGTGATCCCCCCCCAAATCCCCCCCCAAAATTCGGGGTGACCCCCCCAAATCCCCCCAAACCCCTCCAGGCCCCTTCCCCCAAAATTTGGGTGACGCCCCCTCCCCCAAATTTGGGGTGACCCCCCCAAATCCCCCCTAAATCCCCTCCAGAATCCTCCCCAAATTTGGGGTGACCCCCCCCAAATCCCCCCAAATCCCCCCCAAATCCCCTCCAGGCCCCCCTCCCCAAATTTGGGGTGACGCCCCCCAAACCCCCTCCAAACCCCCCCAAATTTGGGGTAACCCCCCTAAAGCCCCCCTAAAATCCCACCCAGGACCCCCCAAAAAAATTTGGGGTGACCCCCCCCCCAAATCCCCCCTAAATCCCCCCCAAATTCCCCACAAACCCCTCCGGGCCCCCTCCCCAAAATTTGGGGTGACCTCCCCCAAATCCCCCCCCCAAACTCGGGGTGAGCCCCCCTAAAATCCCCCCCAGGACCCTCCCCTCCCCAAATTTGGGGTGACGCCCCCCCAAACCCCCTCCAAACCGCCCCAAATTTGGGGTGAACCCCCCCAAAGCCCCCCTAAAATCCCACCCAGGACCCCCCCCCAAAAAAATTTGGGGTGACCCCCCCAAATCCCTCCCCCAAATTCGGGGTGACCCCCCCACAAATCCCCTCCAAATCCCCCCCAAACTCTTCCTGGCCCCCCCAAAAAATTTGGGGTGCCCCCTCCCCAGAATTTGGGGTGACCCCCCCACCCCTAAATTTGGGGTGACCCCCGCCGTGTCCCCCCCAATCCAGGGGGATCTCCAGGAGCTGCGGCTCCTCCCCGGAGCGAGACCCCCCCCCAAATCCTGCGGGGGGTGCGGCGGAATCGGGGGGACCCCCCGGAACGGCCCCAGGTGAGGGGGGACCCCCAAATGGGGGGAGGAGCCCAAAAAATGGGGGGGGGGGAATGGGGAGGCAGACCCCGAAATTGGGGGGGAGCAAAAAATGGGGGGGGAGATGGGGAGGGGGACCCCGGAAATGGGGGGACCCCAAAAAATGGGGGGGGGAATGGGAGGGGGACCCCGAAATTTGGGGGGGTAAAAAATGGGGGGAAGACCCCAAAATTGGGGGGGGAAATGGGGAGGGGGGACCCCAAATTTGTGGGGAGGGGGGAATGGGGAGGGAGACCCCGAAATTGAGGGGGGGGGAAATGGGGGGGACCCCAAAATTTGGGGGGAGAAGCCCCAAAATTGGCGGGGGAAATGGGGAGGGGACCCCGAAATGTGAGGGGGAAATGGGGAGGGGGACCCCGAAAATGGGGGGGGAAATAATGGGGGGACCCCAAAATTTGGGGGCAAATGGGGAGGGGGACCCCAAAAAATGGAGGGGGGGGAATGGGGAGGGGGACCCCGAAATTGGGGGGGAAATGGGGAGGGGGACCCCGAAATTTGGGGGGGGTAAAAAATGGGGGGACCCCAAAAAATGGGGGGAAACCCCAAAATTGGGGGGGAAATGGGGAGGGGGACCCCGAAATTGAGGGGGGGAAATGGGGAAGGGGACCCCAAAACTTGGGGGGGGGGAAATGGGGAGTGGGACCCCAAAATTTGGGGGGGTAAAAAATGGGGGGACCCCAAAATTGGGGGGGGTAAATGGGGGGACCCCAAAAAATGGGGGTAAAAAATGGGGGGACCCCAAAATTTAAGGGGGGAAATGGGGGGGGACCCGAAATTTGGGTGAATGGGGAGGGGGGACCCCAAAAAATGGGGGGAAATGGGGAGGGGGGACCCCAAAATTTGGGGAAGTTCCCTAAAATTTGGGGAAATTTGGGGAGGGGGGAACCCCAAAATTTGGGGGGTAAAAAATGGTGGGGACCCCAAAAAATGGGGGGAAATGGGGAGGGGGGACCCCAAAATTTGGGGAGGGGGACCCTAAACTTTGGGGAGGGGGTCCCGAAAATGAAGAGGGGGATTTCTGGGGGGGGACCCCAAAATTTGGGGTGGGATCTTAAAGGGGGGACCCCAAAATTTGGGGTGGGGTCTTCAAAAGGGGGGGAACCCCAAAATTTTTAGGGACTCGGAAAATTGGGGTGGGGTCTTCCGGAGGGGGGGAAAACCCCTAATTTGGGGTGGGGTCTTAATGGGGGGGACCCCAAAATTTGGGGTGGGGTCTTCAAGGGGGGGACCCCAAAATTTGGGGTTTTCAAATGGGGGAACCCCAAAATTATTGGTGACCCCCAAAATTTGGGGTGGGGTCTTCAAGGGGGGGGACCCCAAAAATTGTGATGGGGCCTTAATGGGGGGGACCCCAAAATTTGGGGTGGGGTCTTCAAGGGGGGGGGAACCCCAAAATTTGGGGTGGGGTCTTAATGGGGGGGACCCCAAAATTTGGGGTTTTCAAGGAGGGGACCCCAATTTCTTTTGGTTTTTTTTTTTGGGGGGGGGGTCTCCCCCAATTTTGGGGTCTCCCCCCCAATTTTGGGGTCCCCCCAATGTGCCCCTCCCCCCCCCCAGCGGATGCAGAGCGCCCCCCCCGCCCGCGCCCCCTCCCCAAATTCGGGGTCCCCCCCGAACCGCTACCGGCAGGTACAGGGGGGGAGGGGCGGGACCCCCCAAAATCCCCCCCCAAAATTCCCCCAAATTCCCCCAAATTCACCCCAAAAATTCCCAAATTCACCCCAAAATCCCGACGGACCCCTCCCAAAAACGGATTTGGGGATTTGGGGAATTTTGGGGAATTTGGGGATTTTGGGGGGGGATATTTGGGATTTTTGGGGAATTTTGGGGGCGATTTGGGGGATTGTTGGGGATTTTGGGGAATTTTTTGGAATTTTTGGGGATTTGGGAATTTTTGGGGAATTTTTTTGGGAGTTTGGGATTTTTTGGGGGGATTTTTGGGGGGATTTTGGGGGGTGGGATTGGGGAATTTGGGGGAATTTTGGGGAATTTTTGGGGAATTTTTGGGATTTGGGGAATTTGGGGGATTTTGGGGGAATTTTGGGGATTTTGGGGATTTTGGGGGGAATTTTTGGGGGTGGATTTGGGGATTTTGGGGGGTTTGGGGGAATTTTGGGGGGATTTTGGGATTTTTCGGAATTTTTGGGGGATTTTATGGGGAGATTTTGAGGAATTCTGAGGGATTTTGGGGAATTTTTGTGGGATTTGGGGGATTTTGGGGATTTTGGGGAATTTTTTGGGAATTTTTGGGGGGATATTTTGGGAATTTTGGGTGAATTTTTTGGGGGAATTTTTGGGGAATTTTTGGGATTTTGGGGAATTTTGGGGGGATTTGGGGGGAATTTTTGGGGTGAATTTGGGGGATTTTGGGGGAATTTTGGGGGATTTTTGGGGGAATTTTTGGGGGGGATTTGGGGAATTTTGGGGGGGGTTTGGGGAATTTTTTTGGGATTTTTTTGGGGGGATTTTTGGGATTTTTTCGGAATTTTTGGGGGGATTTAGGGGAGATTTTGAGGAAATTTTTGGGGATATTTGGGGGGATTTTTGGGAATTTTGGGGGACTTTTTTTGGGATTTTTTTGAGGATTTTTGGGGGGATTTTGGGGAATTTTTGGGGGAATTTGGGGAATTTTTTGGGGATTTTGGGGATTTTTTGGATGATTTTGGGGAGGATTTGGGGGGATTTTAGGGAATTTTGGGGCTTTTGGGGGGGAATTTGTTTTTTTTTTTATTTTTTAATTTGAGGGCATTTCTTTTGGGATTTTTTCAGGATTTTGGGAGAATTTTGGGGGAATTTTGGGGAAATTTTTTATTTTATTTTATTTTGGGGAATTTATTTTGGGGAAAATTTTTTATTTTATTTTATTTTGGGGAAATTTTTTATTTTATTTTATTTCCGGAAATCTATTTTGGGATTTTTGGGGGAATTATTTTATTTTATTTTATTTTATTTTATTTTATTTTATTTTATTTTATTTTATTTTATTTTATTATTTATTTCATTTCAATTTTATTTCATTTTATTTCATTTTATTTTCATTTCATTTTATTTAATTTTATTTCATTTCATTTTATTTATTTTGGGGAGATTTCTTTTGGGATTTGGGGAGATTTTGGGGGGGAATTAATTTAATTTTTTTATTATTTTGTGGGATTTTTTTGGGATTTTTGGGGGAATTCTTTTGGGGATTTTGGGGGATTTTTTTGGGGATTTTTTGTGGGATTTTTGGGGGGATTTTTTTTTTATTTTGGGGATTTTTGGGGGATTTTTTTGGGATTATTTTGGGGATTTTTTGGGGATTTTTGGGGGATTTTGGGGGATTTTTTGGGGATTTTTGGGGGATTTTTGGGGGATTTTTTTGGGGATTTTTTGGATTTTGGGGGATTTTTTGGGGATTTTTTGGGGATTTTTTTGGGATTATTTTGGGGATTTTTTGGGGATTTTTTTGGGATTTTGGGGGATTTTCTGGGGATTTTGGGGGATTTTTTTGGGATTATTTTGGGGATTTTTTGGGATTTTGGGGGGTTTTTTGGGATTTTTTCGGGATTTTTCGGGATTTTATGGGAATTTTTGTGGGATTTTTTTGGGGGGTTCCGGGCTGGATTTCCGGGGTCCCCCCGCGTCTGACGGACCCAAATTTGGGGGGGTTCCTGGTCTGCCCCCCCAGGCCCCCCGCGGCTCCAAGGGGCAGAAGGGGGAGGCGGCCGCGCTCGAGCCGGTGAGTGGGGGGCGACCCCAAAAAAACCCAAAACATCCCAAAAAACCCCAAAAAAAAATCTAATCCAAAAAAATCCCCAAAAATCCAAAACCCCAAAAATCCAAACCCCAAATAACCAAAAAATCCAAAACCCAAAAAACATCCCCCAAAAATCCAATAATCCCCAAAAAATCCCAAAAATCCAAAATCACAAAAACCCAAATAATCCAAAAACCCCAAAAAACCCCAAACATCCACAAAAAAGCCCAAATAATCCCAAAAATCCCAAAAACATCCCCAAAAATCCAATATCCCAAAAAATCCCCAAAAATCCCGAAACATCCACAAAAACCCAAATAATCCCAAAAAATCCCCAAAAAACCCAAAACATCCACAAAAAAGCCCCAAATAATCCCAAAAAAATCCCCAAAAAATCCCCAAAAAACATCCCCCAAAAATCCCAAAAATCCCCCAAAAAAATCCCAAAAAATCCCAAAAACCCCACAAAAAAAAAAAAAAAAATCCCAAAGAAACCAAAATATCCAAAAAATCCCCAAAAAAATCCAAAACCTCCCAAATAATCCCCAAAAAATCCCACAAAAAATCCCCCAAAAACAAAAAAAAACCCAAAAAAACACAAAAAATATCCCAAAAAAATCCCAAAAATGTCCCAAAAAATCCCTAAAAAGATCCAAAAAAACCCCAAAAATCCCCCAAAAATATCCTAAAAATCCCTAAAAATCCCAAAAAATCCCAAAAATCCCCAAAAAATCACGAAAAAAAATACCCAAAATATCCCCAAAAAATCCAAAAAAATCCAAAAAATCCAAAAAAACCCAAAACCCCCCCAAAAATATCCCAAAAGAAACCAAAAAATATCCCAAAAACCAACCAAAAAAATCCAAAAAACCCAAAAAATCCCCAAAAATCCCCCCAAAAAACAACAAAAAAACCAAAAAATCCAAAAAAATCCCACAAAAATCCCAAAAATATCCTAAAAAAATCCCAAAAATACAAAACCCCAAAAATCCCCAAAATAATCCCCCCAAAAAAAAAAAAAAAACTCCAAAAAACAAAAAAATCCAAAAATATCCCAAAAAATCCCAAAAAAATATCCAAAAACCCCCAAAAATCCCCAAAAAATCCCCCCAAAAAACAAAACAAAAAAACCAAAAAACACAAAAAATATCCCCAAAAATCCCAAAAATATCCAAAAAAATCCCTAAAAAAATAAAAAATAAAAAAACCCCAAATAATCCCCCAAAAATATCCTTAAAAAATCCCTCAAAATCCCCAAAAAATCCACCGGAAAAAAATCCCCAAAATATCCCCCCAAAAATCCAAAAAAATCCCAGAAAATCCCTAAAAAATCCCAGAAAAATAAAAAAAATCCCAAAAAAATCCTCCAAAAAATACAAAAAAAACCCCAAAAAACCCAAAAAAAATATCCCAAAAGAAACCAAAAATATCCCAAAAAAAATCCTCCCAAAAAAATCCAAAAACCCCCCAAAAAATCCCCAAAAAACAAACAAACAAAAAAAAACCCACACCAAAAAACACAAAAAAATCCCAAAAAATCCCCCAAATATCCCAAAAAAATCCCTAAAAAAAATCCAAAAACATCCCCCCAAAAAATCCCAAATAATCCCAAATACATCCCCAAAAACATCCCCCCAAAAATCCCAAAAAATATCCCAAATAATCCCAAAAATATCCCTAAAAAATAAAATAAAAAAACCCCAAATAATCCCCCAAAACATCCCCCAAAAAATTCCAAAAAATCCAAAAAAAATCCCCCCAAAAATCCCAGAAAAATCCCTAAAAAATTCCCAAAGAAAATCCCCCCAAGATCCCCCAAAATAAAAATAAAAATCCCGAAAAAAATCCCCAAATAAATCCCAAAAAAATGCTAAAGAGTCCCCCAAAAAATCCCAAGAAAATAAAAAAAAACCCAAAGAAATAAAAAAAAAATCGCAAAAAAATCCTTAAAACGCCCCCAAAATAGAAAAAAAATTCCCCGAAAAAATCCCAAAAAATCCTAAAAAAATCCCCAAAAATCCCTAAAAATCCCCCCAAAAAATTCCATAAAAATCCCCGAAAATAATAAAAAAAAATTCCAAAAAAATCCCCAAAAAATACCACAAAATTCCCAAGAAAAATCCCAAAAAATCCCAAAAGTTTCCCAGAAGAAAATCCCCCCCAAAAATAAAAAAAAAAAAATCCCAGAAAAATAAAAAAAATTCAGAAAAATAAAACAAAATCTCCCCAAAATATATCAAAAAAAAATCCCCAAAATTCCCAGAAAAATCCCCCAAAAAAAATCCAAAAAAATCCCCCCCAAAAAATCCCAAAAATTTCCCCAAAAAATCCCCAAAAATCCCTAAAAATCCCAGAAAAATCCCCAAACTCCCCCCTAAAAATCCCTAAAAAAATCCAAAAATTCCCAAAAATCCCCCAAAATTCCCCAAAAATTCCCAAATTTCCCCCCCAGGCGATGCTGCTGCGAGGCCCCCCCGGCCCCCAGGGACCCCCGGTAAGAATTTGGGGAATTCCGGGAATTTGGGGAATTTTGGGAATTTTTGAGGAATTTGGGGCAGGGTCTCCCCTCTGCCCCATACCCCCAAAAATTCCCAAAATTCCCAAAAATTCCTGCAGGGAATTTCGGGTCCGCCCGGAACTCAGGGAGCGCCCGGAGCGCCCGGAGAGCCCGGGGAGAGGGTGAGCGGAAAATTGGGAAAATCGGGAAAATTTGGGGAAAATTTGGGAAAAATTTGGGAAAAATTTGGGAATTTGGTGAAATTTGGGAAAAAATTGGGGAATTTGGGGGAAATTTGGGGGAAATTTGGGGGAAAATATGGGAATTTGGGGGAATTTGGGGGAATTTTGGGAGAAATTTGGGGTATTTGGGGAAAATTTGGTAAAATTTGGGGGGAAATTTGGGAAAATTTGCGGGGATTTGGGGGGAATTTGGGGGAATTTGGGGGCAATTCGGGGAAAATTTGGGAATTTTGGGGGACTTTTGGGGATTTGGGGGAATTTGGGGAAAAATTGGGAAAAATTTGGGAATTTTGGGTGAATTTGGGTGAATTTGGGTGAATTTGGGGAAAATTTGGGGAAAATTTGGGAAATTTGGGGAAATTTTGGGGGAATTTGGGGGAATTTGGGGAAATTTTGTAATTTCGGAGAATTTTGGGGAATTCTGGGGGAAATTTGGGGAAAAATTTGGGAATTTGGGAGAATTTTGGGAAAATTTGGGAATTTTGGGGGGAATTTTGGGGGATTTGAGGGAATTTTGGGAAAGATTTGGGGGATTTGGAGGAAAATTGGGGATTTTGGGGTGAATTTTAGGTGGATTTTTCGGGAATTTTGGGTGGATTTTGGGGAGAATCTTGGGTGGATTTTTGGGTGAATTTTGGGTGGATTTCTTGGGAATTTTGGGGCGGATTTTTTCGGGAATTTTGGGTGGATTTTTTCGGGAATTTTGGGTGGATTTTGGGTGGATTTTGGTGGATTTTTCAGGAATTTTGGGTGGATATTTCGGGAATGTTGGGCGGATTTTTGGGGCGGATTTTTCGGGAATTTTAGGCGGATTTGGGGTGGATATTTCGGGACTTTGGGGCGGATTTTGGGGTGGATTTTGTGGAAATGGGTAAATTTTGGGGGTTTCTCCCCCGGGGCCCCCCCGGCCGGGGGGGCTCCCGGGATCCGGGGGCCCCCCGGCCCCCCCCGGCCCCGCCCTCTTTCCCCCGGTGACCCCCCAAAAACCCCCCCAAACCCCCCAAAAAAACCCCAAAAAACCCCCCCAAAAAACCCCCAAACCCCCCCAAAAAAACCCCAAAATTCCAAAAAAAAATTCCCCCAAAAAATCCCCCCAAACCCCCCCCAAAAATCCCCAAAACCCCCAAAAAAACCCCCAACCCCCCCCCCCAAAAAAACCCCCCAAAAACCCCCCCAAAAACCCCCCAAAACCCCCCCCCAAAAAATCCCCAAAACCCCCCCAAAAAACCCCCAAACCCCCCAAAAACCCCCCAAACCCCCAAAAAAAACCCCCCCCCCCCAAAAAACCCCCCCCCCAAAAAAACCCCCCCCAAAAAACCCAAAAAAACCCCCCCAAAAAACCAAAATCCCCAAAAAAACCCCCCCCCAAAAAACCCCAAACCCCCCCAAAAAACCCCAAAATCCCCCCAAAAAACCCCCCCCAAAAACCCCCCAAAAAAACCCCAAAACCCCCCCAAAAAACCCCCAAAACCCCCCCCAAAAAAACCCCAAAACCCCCCCCAAAAAATCCCAAAATTCCAAAAAAAATTCCCCCAAAAAACCCCCAACCCCCCCCAAAAATTAATCAAAATCCCCCAAAACCAACCCCCCCAAAAATCCCCAAAACTCCCCCCGAAGGAAATCCCCAAAACCCCCCAAAATCCCAAAACCCCAAAAAATCCCCCATATCACCCCAAAAAATCCCCCAAATCCCCCCAAAAAATCCCCAAAATCCCCCCAAATCCCCACCCCAAAAAATCCCCCAAATCCCCCCAAAAAATCCCACCAAATCCCCAAAAAAATCCCCAAAATCCCCCCAAATCCCCAAACCCCCAAAAATCCCCAAAATCCCCCCAAAAAATCCCCAAAATCCCCCCAAAAAAATCCCCAAATCCCCCCAAAAATCCCCAAACTCCCCCCAAAAAAATCCCCCAAAAATCCCCACCAAAAAATCCCCAAAAACCCCCCAAATAAAATCCCCAAAATCCCCCCCAAAAAATCCCCAAAATCCCCCAAAAAAATCCCCAAAACACCCCCAAAAAATCCCCAAAACCCCCCCAAAAAATCCCCAAAATCCCCCCAAAAATCCCAAAACCCCCCCAAAAAATCCCCAAATCCCCCCCAAAAAATCCCCAAAATCCCCCCAAAAAATCCCCCAAAACCCCCCCAAAAATCCCCCAAATCCCCCCAAAAATCCCCCAAATTCCCCCCAAAAAATCCCCAAAATCACCCCAAAAAATCCCAAAATTCCAAAAAAAATTCCCCAAAAATCCCCCCAAATCCCCCAAAAATCCCCAAAATCCCCCCAAAAAATCCCCAAAATCCCCCAAAAAATCCCCAAAATTCCCAAAAAAAATTCCCCAAAAATCCCCCAAATCCCCCCAAAAAATCCCCCAAATCCCCCAAAAAATCCCCAAAATTCCAAAAAAATCCCCAAAATCCCCCAAAGAAAATCCCCAAAATTAAAAAAAAAAATCCCAAAAAATTCCCTCAAAATCCCCCCCAAAATCCCCCGAAAACAAACAAACAAAATCCCTCAAAATCCCTCCAAAATAACCCAAAATCCCCCGAAAATAACCCTAAAAATCTCCAAAATCCCCCAAAAAATCCCCAAACTCCCCCCTGAAAATCCTCAAAATTCCCACCAAAAATCCCAAAAAAATCCCCCCAAATCCCCCCCAAAAAATTCCAAAAAATAACCCAAAATAATCCCAAAATCCCCCAAAAATCACCAAAAAAATCCCAAAATCCCCCCAAAATCCCCCAAATCCCCCCAAAATAATCCCAAAAAGTCCCCCCAAAATTCCCCCAAAAATCCCAATTTTCCCGTTTTCCCCCCTTTCCCCAATTTTTCCATTCCTCGCAATCCCATTTTTCCCATTTCCCCATTTTCCCCATTTTCCCATTTTCCCCATATCCCTTTTCCCCAAAATCCCGGGTTTTTTCCACAATTTTCCCGGTTTTTCCCATTTCCCCATTTTCCACTTTTCCCATTTTCCCAATTTCCAATTTTTCCCAATTTTCCCATTATTTTCCCCGTTATTTTCCCCGTTATTTCCCCAATTTTCCGTTATTATTCCCAATTTTTCCCGTTATTTTCCCCGTTATTCCCCAATTTTCCCCGTTATTATTCCAAATTTCCCCGTATTTTTCACCGTTATTTTCCCGTTATTTTCCCCGTTATTATTCCCAATTTTCCCCGTTAATTTCCCATTATTTTCCCGTAATTTTTCCGTTATTTTTCCCGTTATTTTTCCCAGTTATTTTCCCCAATTATTCCAAATTTTTCCCGTTATTTCCCCAATTTCCCCTTATTTCCCCAATTATTCCCATTATTTTTCCCGTTTTTTTCCCATTATTCCCGTTATTTCCCCGTTATTTCCCCGTTATTTTTCCCAATTTTTTCCCTTTTTTCCTCGTTATATTTCCCCGTTATTTTTCCCCATTTTTCCCCATTATTCCCATTTTTTTTTCCCATTTTTTTCCCAGTTCCGTTTCGAGCCCAAGGCCCCGCCAGCTCCAGGCTCAGCAGCTCCTCCTGCAGGCGCGCGTGAGTTCGGCCACGAAACCCCAATTCCCGGGAATTCCGGGGAAATCGGGAATTTTTCAGCACTTTCCAGGGAATTTCCCCAATTTTCGGGAATTTTTTTTTCCCAAATTTTTGCGAGTTTTTTCCCAATTTTAAGGGAAATTTCCCAATTTTTGGGTCAAAAATTCCAAATTTTGGAATTTCGGAAAATCCGGGAATTTTCAGCAGTTCCAGGGAATTTTCCCCAAATTTCGGAATTTTTTCCCAAAATTTCAGGAGTTTTTTCCCAATTTTAAGGGAAATTTCCCCAATTTTTGGGTCTAAAAATTCTCTATTTTTGGGTCTAAAAATTCTCGGTTTTGGGCTCTAAAAATCCTAAATTTCTGGAATTTTTAGAAAATCCGGGAATTTTTAGAAGTTCCAGGGAATTTCCCCCCCCAAATTTTTCGGAATTTTTTTTTTTTTCCCAAATTTTTGCGATTTTTTTTCCCAATTTTAAGGGAAAATTTCCCCAATTATTTTGGGTCTAAAAATTCCAAAAATTCTGGGAATTTTTGGAAAATCCGGGAATTTTCAGCAGTTCCAGGGAATTCCCCCAATTTTGGGAATTTTTCCCCCAAATTTTCAGGAGTTTTTTCCCAATTTTTAAAGGGATTTTCCCCAATTTTGGGTCTAAAATTCAAAATTTTGGGGTCTAAAATTCCCAAATTTTGTGTCTCTAAAAATCCAATTCGGGAAATTTTTGGAAAATCCGGAATTTCAGCATTCCAGGAATTTCCCCCAAATTCGGAATTTTTCCCCCAAAATTTCAGGAGTTTTTTCCCAATTTTAAGGAAATTTCCCCAATTTTCGGGTCTAAAAAATCCCAAATTTCGAGTCTAAAAATCCCAAATTTTCGAGGAATTTTCCCCATTTTGGGATTTTTTTCCCCAAATTTTTTTGGGAGTTTTTTTCCTCATTTTTGGTCTAAAATCCCCAATTTTGGGTCCAAAAACTCCCCATTTTTTGGGGTCCCTGGTGGTCCCGGGTGGGTTTTGGGGTCCCCAGATGTTTTTTGGGGTCCCCCGGGGATTTTTT